>JAWQRJ010003270.1:0-12297 GCA_033557515.1 Diorygopyx duplodentatus | reverse complement strand
ATATAAAACATAAAACTAATAAAACCTTAGATAATAATATTGAACTGTAACAACGAAAGATCAAGCAGAATATGAGAAAATTATTCGAAGGAAAAAAAATTTGTTATACGTTTTAAATCTTAAAATGTCCCCATGGTAAAGTTTGAATTGCTGATTCGGGTAATGTATAACGTTTATCATCATTAGCACTGAAAGATACTTTATTGACTGCCATGGAATACAATTGATGATTTTTCGATTGAATAGTATTAAATTTGCTGAATTTAATGGTTTTATTGAAAAGGACATCAGTGAAATCTTTAACAGTTACATTTTTAGATGCAGCACGATCAACACCTTTCACTTTAGGAGTCAGCTCTTTATTGTCAACTTAGCTCTCAGAGAAAAAAAATCAGTTAAAATTTTCCCCATACACTCATCCTTCATTTTACCTGGAACTTTCTTATTTCTCCGTTCTATGTTAAAAACCATTTTCAGGTTTCAAATCAGATGTATCGAACAAATTAACATTTTCACGTATAGCCTCAACTCTGAATCAATCTTTAAATTTAACGACTACACAACATCATGAATCAGTCCTGCGGATCCAGTCATGCCGCGAGGAGTAAAGATGAAGAGAGCATTGCGCTCGCGGAGCGATAAAAACAATCGGAACGTCGACAAAAGAGATATTGTTAACATTGGCGATTCGATTAGACGAAAGTATTTAGCTATTAAAATGGGACGAAGTGGTGAAGAGCATGAGCTACAGAGAATTCACACACCCATTATTAAACCGTTAGATGAATTGATAAAAGCGGTTAAACAGCAGAACGTGGATTTCATAAAAACAGAACCAAAAACAACAACAGATGAAGCCGTTACCGATGAACCCGTTCGCGAAACTGATTTATCGGCTATTGAAGCAGGTCGGTTTGCAGGAAAACGGGATCGGTTTAGACAAAGTCTAAAGCCTAAACGTCGAGTGCCACAGCGTGCCTCCTTTTTACCTTCGTCCCATGAGGAAACTTTCATTATTACATTACATTAGCAGGGAACCCTTTTCTAAAAGCTGACTGTCCCGATAGAAAAGGTGAAATTGTTGGGTGTCGTGCGTGTGGAAAAGATCTATTACAGGGTTTTCTTCTGGTGTGAGTCGCCTTGAACATGCTATATTTGAGGAGGCTAACAAAGATGGTAAATAACGAAGTAAACATTTCTCTATACTCTACTAATCTTGGCAACACCCTACCAGTCGACTGGTTTTTTAGATTTCCTTTTCTGCATTTGTTGTTACATTTCGAAAAGTAGGTAACATGTATTTAAAGTTCATGTGGTAATAGTCCCTTTGGAACAAGTTAACAACTAAGTAAATATCCCCATATCCACGTCCAAAATTCCCCGCCATTATAGTCCGTGTTTACGTTCATTTCCCTGACATGCAGCGCCGACACGCTCCCCGAACTTAATGCAACTTTCAGTTAGCGATCCAATAAACAACACTGCCAGTTTTCGCCGGCGGAACAACAACAACGCCCGGCTCGCGCCGCGTGTGTTCATTTTAGTTATTCCACGGTTATTCCTCCTCGTGCACAAATATCTCGCGCGACGACCGACGATGGCGGCGAGATACGCGCGCTCCATTTCCAAAACTTATTGCAGCTGTACGTCATCCCAGGGGCGCGGCGCGGCATTATTAAATTGCTCAGACGCATCGTCGCGCCCGGAAATGGAAAACAAACAGCACTTTAACGCGCCACTTGGCCCCTCCGAGTGCGAAAAGCAAAGGGTACGCGCGACAAGGGGCGCCCTCGATGCAAAGAAACGCATTTCGGCGCATATACACTGGAATACACGCGTAGCACTGAAAGGGGAGGAGAAGTGGAGAAATGCAGCCCATTGTGCGCCCGAAATCAAAATCCATTACGGCGCTGGTCCACCCTCCGACGGGGAGGTGAGAAAGGCTAAATACATATAGGGGTGGGGTCGGAGAAAATCCGACGTATTGTACGCTCGGTTTAAAGCGTGTTACTGAATACCAATACTGGATAATCTCAGAATTGGGAGTGCTTTTATAGTTTTCGGTGGTATTCTGGTATGTGGGGGGAGGGGGTGAAATAGTATTCTATTTGATGTGAGGGTGTCTTTAGAATTGAACCCAGTACTTAGTTAGTTCTAAATACATCCCAATTATTAAGACTGTAATGGACATTCAGAATTTTGTATAACCTGAGAAGAAATTGGCGTGTCTTTGATTATCTCATTCTATCAAAATTGGTTCTCTCTGTTCTCTTCCTTTATAATAAAATTAAGTGCAAACCGAAATAGAAGTTCTGTTTCGTAGCGTTTGCAAACCATCTCCAAATGACGAAGATTTAACGGTTAAGCAACGAGTTTACGGAAACGCTGAACGTCGCACGGAATCCGCTCGGGCAGGAAGTTACTCAATGAAAAAAGCATTCTGGAAGGAATCCCCAAGCGCCACCGAACAGGGATAAATAGCCGGATATTCCAGAGCGCAGCCGGGGAGCCAATAGTGCCCGTCGCAAGGGCGGAGAATGATCCGAATGCATTTACGAAATGATGTCTTATGCATATTGCCCGACTAGGAGTGGTGAGATAAGCCCCCCGATTCGCTAACCCGACTGCTCGCCGCCACCCGCCGCCCCCGACCCCCGGGCTGCGCCGCGCTCTCTATCTAGCAACGACAGTAGTATAATGTAATGAGGTCTCTTTACTTGAGTTATTACGTCATATTTGCTCGAGAATCCAGCGCTGGAGCGGTTAAGTTATCGACAGTGTTATTACCGGGAAGCGGCTATGGCGAGATAAACGTTTTTATGGGTCTGTATACGATAGAAAAGCCCAGTATGTATTCGCTATAAACAGGAATTATGTTCATTTCCTATACTCACTATTATAATGGAAGGATAGCTTCGACCAAGTGGCCTTTGCTGTGGTAATGTCATTTTAAAAAGGATTTCATAACACAATCTGGTTATGAATTCTTACTGTTCTTTTTGGTAGATAATAGTAAGAGTAGTACGCACTGATTTGGTCTCAGCGATTCTTATTTTCCACTTTAACGCTATGTGGTTACTCCCTATAACAAATCTGGCGCCCGAGGTCCGTGAAACAAGAAGAAGACCGAAATCTTTTGAAATCTTTAATTTTTATATTTTATTGTTAATAAACTAATTTTGAAAGCGATTCGGAGTTTGCGTCACACCGTACTAAAGTCTGTTCATTTTTGTTAGTTCGTTCCAAATCGTTCATCTTGTGAGATCTTTCCAAACCGTTCACGGATAATTCGCTTTACCCCATCTTTCCCAGCGGTTCAACGACAATTAACTTTATCGCATAATTTTAGCGCCGAGTTGTTGCGTTAATTTATCCAGATACCCTTAATGTCTGGTCCGTTTACTTGGTAAGGCCCTGAAGAGACGATCTTCACTGAAGTTTATCCGAGGTCATCCGAGAACGAGGAAACTCTTTAAATCTGGCGCCCGAGAAACCGTAGACCGTACGCTAATTCGTATTGTATTTTTCTCGAGTAATAAATCAGATTATTAAACCGCAGCAAGAGTTTTCGTGACAATCTGTAGCAAATGTCATTTCTGCACATTAGGGTACAACTTATTTGTCGTAGGCTGCTGAAATTGCCATCGCTCGGTAATCGAACCCAAGTCAGTCCAAACGCGCCTTTCGGAACGCGAACCTATCTCCCTTTTGATAATGAGAGGATGACTCTTTTGATGATGATGAAGATCTTAGGCAGCCACAAGAAAATTTTTTAATGCAAATTTTCGTAATGAGTGGAATTTCGAAATCGTCTGTTACAAAAACAGCGCAACTGCCTATTTAAGGAAACATGTGCGTCCTTTGGAGGATACGCACACTTCGATTCATAAAACCTTTTGATTAACGCTATATATACGTATCGATGGTAACTGAAGTGCCGCAAAATATAATAGCATGCTGATGAATGTCTGAATATGTCTCTGCAATAATCGTGATTGTAAACAGAAGGAACAGGAAACGGAGATGTGGAGATTTGACACCTCTCAATCGAGAGGTGTCAAATCCACTTGCTGTCTGGTTATTTGAAAGATCGGAACCCGAGAACTTGAATGTTCCCAGACATCGATTCTTTGATGAAACAACGCTTATTCCATATGGAATAAACAATAACAATGCTATTCCGGGATTTCACCGTCGCATAGCTAACTGTTATCAGATCAGCAGTTTGGCCATCATTTCAGTTAATTTTCACTAGTACTGACTGTACAGGTACACAGCAGAAAAATTTCGAGTCATTAAATACACACGTATACGAGCCATTGTGTACTGGTGGTTTATTGCAACATCTGGTTGTAACATCTGTATTTTACAACCAGATATCATTATATCTCATTATTTATAAAAAGCTTTATCAAAAATCTGTGTACCATCCAAGAATATTGCGGAGTATTCTTTCTTCTAAAGATTTTTTTTCTGCTTCTGGAGATCCTCTGCATTTGGTCTATTATATTGTATTGTGTATTGTGTTTGATATTCCACGTCCGCTTCGGCCTTTCCCTCTTACATCTGCTCTTTGTCGCCATTTTCCACACCTTTTATTTCTTCCTTCAGAAGGTTTTGTTCAGAGTATAGAGTAGTTACCGGTGTTATCCAGCAATTTGTTGTTACGGTCCAATTTTGATTTTGTTTTCTTTTTTCTTTTTATGTTGGTGCAGTTTAGTTTTATTAGTTTGCACGCGGGTTGGTTGGGTTACGTTCTAGAGACTGACTAGTTCCTATTTATTTCCTGGTAGGTCCTAAAAATAAAAATCCAATTTCCCATTTCCTACCTATGTTCAAAGCTACCTTTCCTAAATGCAACCCCTAGATCCTTTAGTTATTCCCATTCCTTACCTTTTAAGTTGGTCTCGTGGAGTATAGGTTTTCGTTAATAGATGTCAGGTGTTGGTATAGTTTTTTCTTGGGGTTCAACTAGTTATTTTTGGAGGTCAGACGTGGTTTTCAGTCTCTTTTGGGAAGTGATAGCGCAGCGCATACTTCGCGTGAATATTTATTAAATGTGCGGCGTTGGTCCAGAGGGAGTTCTCTGAATTCTTAGGCAAATCTTCCTGGATTTTTGAGCAGGAGGTTTGGATTTCGTCGAGGGACGGATTGTCATAGTACTCTGTAGAAGTTTCGTGCTTTTGGATGGTCCAAGAGACACGTGGTTCGCCCGGATTGTTTTTTGTGCTGGACTGATCCCACTCACGCTAGCCGTTTTCCATCTTAAGGCTAATTGTGTCAGGATAATTGTATCAGACTAATTGTATCAGGCCAATTGTACCTATACGTTTTTTTTGGATTTGTACGTATTCGTGTACACGTGCGTGACCGTCTTGGTTTGGAGGTCATTGTTGGAGCGGGGACACGAGGCGAATTCCTGGCCGCGGCGCACGTCACGATAGCAGCGAGTGTCGGCGTTAAGAGTCAGCGCACAGAAGCCAAAAGAGTAGCCAACGGAAGCCACTCGGACATCGGAAAACAGATGAGTGGTTGAATCCATCGTATTTAATTCTGAATTCTGAATAAGCGTGAACCAGCGGGAGGTTGTAAACAACTTACCTTGTTTTTGTGAGAACCGGTATTTATTAGCGCGTGAATTTCTTCACGTTGACAGTTTTTTTTGTGTATACTTTTCAACTGGCCTTCAGCTGTATTAAATAACGTTCGTAAGTATAGTTATATGTATATATGTATGATTATTCGACTTTGTATGTAGAGGTTCGTACAGAAGTCTGGCGAGCTCTAATCGAATTTACGTGTGAACTTACACGTGGGTGCTTTGTTTGGAAGAGTTGTCACGATACACTCTACTCTTGGTTGGCCAACAGATTAGTAGTAGCGTTTTCTTTTTCTTTATTTACTAATTTAATATTGGATTTTATCCTTGCACACCCACGTGAAGTATTAAGAACAACTGTTATTACCTTGAAGGCAATTGTTATAATTACTGTACAGATTAATCCGGTATGCCTACACAGTGGGAATTCTTTATGTACTTATATTGCTTATTCGTTGAATATTATATGTATTAATATTAGCTTTAGAATTTTCTTTACTTAATTTTTTTTAAGTTTCCGTCTCCTTTGCTAACTAGTATCTCTGTTTTGTCCGCATTTGTGTTCACTTCCTAAATTCCTCATTCGATGCACTAACATTATTCTGGAGCTCTTTTTCCGTCAGTGATGCATTATTTGGACACTTGGTTATTTGTTCTTATACAATTTCGTCTATACGTGTAAATGCTTGTAATGGCTAGCAATAGACTATAATCAATACATCTGCGAAACATCCCATATTTTCTATCGATGGGGTGACAATCAATTTTCTTCGTCGTCTGATTCCGTTTCTCCATCTTTGCTTCAACCAAATAATGATCGCAATCTGATCCCCTCTTAACCGTGACATCTGTCATTTCTTTAAAGGATTCATTTCGGACTGGGACCAGATCTATAATAGAGCTTTCTCGTCTGGTATCGATGATACGTATGTATTTGTGTTCAAAAAGGGTACTGGAAACCAGCAGTAGTGAAACCAGTAGTAGTGAAACCAGTAGTAGTGAAACCAGTAGTAGTGAAACCAGTAGTAGTGAAACCAGTAGTAGTGAAACCAGTAGTAGTGAAACTAGTAGTGAACCAGTAGTGAACCAGTAGTAGTGACCAGTAGCCGTGAAAGTAAGTTTGTGCGTCATTCTCCAGACCAGTCCCGTCTTCCTCACTAGCTGTATTGTGTTTATTACCGTGCAGTCTAGTCCTGTCTCTCTTACTCTAGCGTGTGTTAGTGTTTCTGCCTCGCACGTTAGTCCTGTCTCTCTTCCTCTAGCGTGTGTTAGTGTTTCTGCTTCGCACGTTAGTCCGGTCTCTCTTACTAGCTGTATTGTGTTTATTGCCGTGCAGTCTACTTCCTGTCCTGATTTATTTCCGTCCGTTCCGTTGCCTTTACCAGAATTATCTGTCCCGTTCTCCCTGTATTTTCCAAGACCGACCGCACGAAGCAGAACCATTTGTTTAATAATTTAAATTGCTGAATTGTTATTCTCCTGCTTGGAATTGTTTCCGTCCGCTGTGGATTTTATCCGCTTGTATATTTTCCTGGCCCGCCGTTTTACCGCTTTGCTTGTTTGCGTAAACTTTTGTAAACCTACCGACTCCGGACTTTGAAGAAACCGACAAGATTCCAGAAGGCTCCGGAAAACTCCGAAACCTGAAGATTACAGAACGCCTTGGATCCGTGTCTTCACTGAAGCTACCTGGAACATCCCAGGGACCGGAGGGGTGGACCGTGGAGAGTAAACTCCCTAAAAAATCTGGCGTCCGAGGACCGTAGAAGAAGAAGAAGAAGAACCGATTATCTATTGCTGTTTTTTTTGGTTGTATTTTATTTTAAATAAATTAATTTTGAAACAAATCCGGAGTTTGTATCACAGTCCTTGGTCTTTAATTTCCCATTTCAACACTTTATCGTTTACTTCTAGCTCCTTCACATTGTCTTTGAATTCTATCACTATGTAGGATGACAATTTGAAAATTATCAGTCAAAATAACTCGAAAACTAGCAAATGTATTCATACATTTGCTACACACGCTTTCGGGAGGTCATATTGCAAGGGTGGTCTTGAATGGCAGCATAATTGTTGCAACCCCAACATTAAGATCATAAATAAAATCTATCAATTCGTTTTAGAATAGCATGGGTTTAAGTGGTATTATTTAAATCTGCAAATAAAACAACTATTTTTGTATCATTTTTTTTAATTATTTCAGTTTTTATTTAATCAAATGTTCAAATTGCTGTCCATTATTTTGTAAAAAATAATACAAGCGCTTTTCAAATTCCATTCTAACATATTCAAACGATTCCCTTCTTATTGCTCTACATTACCTTCGTAAACACTAGTTCGTTGCCAAAGATCTTCAATTGTTGGAGGCTCTGTTTTGTGCACTACTGAATTCAGGTAACTTCGAAGATAAAAATCTAAGGGAGATAAATCGGGAGATCGCACAGGCCATTCCACCGGACTCTTTCTTTCACTCCACCGCCCAGGAAACTTTTCATTTAAGAATTGGCGGTCTGCCGGGATAGTGTGGTGCCTTGCTATAGTTCTTGAATAATAAGAGGTAATTGTTTAATAAGGATAATAAGTAATTGTTTCCATCTAGGTTTTCATCAATAAATAATGGTCCGATAATACTATAAACACGCCCGCCCGAACATTCATTTCTTGGAGGTCGCTAGGTGTGACCTTCTGCAAAGAAGGTGTGGATTTTCGTCACTCCAGTATCGACAATTATGTTTATTAACAATTATTTTAATATATCCATACCTAGAAAAAAAGAAATGCCAAAAATTAAAAAAAATGGAAAGAAAATATCTGGGATTGTAATCGGCAAAAATTATTTAAAAAAAAATACTATACAGGATGATTAAAATTCATTCCCTTACTTCTGATAGTGAGGATAGTTATCCTAATATTGTACATACAGTTGTATGTACAATATTTACATTTAACAGTTTTATAACTTTATTCACAGTTTGTTGATATACAATTCACGCTCCTCTGCTTTATCCTCCAGTAGTCTAAATAGTGGGATGGTATAAGGATGGTTTCAAGTTATTACTTTACTTTATTGTTCGTTGATATGCAATCCATACTTCCCCTTCTTTTCCAGTGGTCTGAATAGCGAGATGGTATAAGGGTGATTCCAATTTGTACATATTACCCTCCTAGGGCAAATGAGAATATTCCTAATGGAAAAAATACAAGAGGAATATTAACTGTAAAATTAATTAGTTGAATTAGAATTAATTTAGATTTTTTTACGTAAATTAAAGTACTTAACAAAACATTCAAAATTTATTTGTTTAAATGATTGTCAAAATAAACTGTCGTGGTGTAAGTTAATTTGCACCAAACGGGCCATTTCTTACCTTACGGATTGATGGATTGATGATCCAGGCATAGGCTCACCCACGGATCCCTCGTCCACTTCCATCTTATCGAAGACCCCCTCCTTCTCGCTGCTGGAAAAAGGTCTCTATATTTGCAATCTACAAAGTTGGGTCGTTCACTTCCACCCCTAGCCACGTCCAATTGTATTTAAATTTACTATTCTTTCTTGGCAGCAAAAAACTTAGGTTAGCTTAGTGTTAACAAGATGACAAAGCATCGTTTACACTGAACGATATATCACTAATTCCTGTTTACACAAATTAATCAATGGTACTTTCAACATACAGTAGGTAATATGGTTTTTAAAACCATTATTAAATTGCATAATAACTACACACTGCATTTGTTAAAACATGCCGTTTTCCAGAGAAAAATAAAAATTAAGTGTAGTATAGTCGACCGTATAAGTAGTTATTTTTGCTTGTCAAATTGCATAATAACTATACACTGCATTCTTTAAAACATGCCGTTATCGAGAGAAAAATAAAACATTAAAATATAATTTCGCTCATGTAGGTTGGGTTGCCTAAGAAAGATACATATGACAAGGAGGGAGTGGAAGAATGGACTATACCTTGGAGAGAAGGGTTTTACTGAAATCAGCTCTGCAGACAAATTTTTTCTTCAATCCTTTTTGAAACAGGGTATAACTATATATCATAGATTGCTTAATTAATGCATCGAACTCTCTTAATTCTCACGTTTCTCTCGTCCTCTATGTGTAGGTATTTCGTGGTGGGGATAAGGTTCAAACTCAAATTACCCATCGCTTCTTCAAATCCTGCTAATATAGCTTCTTATTTATGGAATCAAAATAGTTGAAACTGCTTCACAGTTCAGTGGATCTAAGCTATTATACTTAAGAACTATTTCTAATGCAATATAAACGAACCCAACGAGTTCCAACGGTAGCCCCGGAAACATTCGCCGAAAGTACGTCCCAAAGTCTTCCGGAATGTTATTTCGGGGAGACAATCGAATTTTCTCAAACTGCCACGGCCTTCCCTCCCAGTTTCCGGGCTAATAATAAAATTTAATGAAAACGTTTTGAATTCGCACTTAGGCAAAGGCGTTCGCGTAATTAGATCTGGAGGCATAAAAGGAACTTCTCGAGGGGGGGACAGAATCCCCGGAACCCCTTCTTTTACCCGGGTTCCGTCCCGAACGTAAACACCCTCATGAAATAAGTATTATTGTAATTCGGCAAAATTTATTTGCGCGTCAAGATAAATATTTCCTTTGAAAACAGTTTTGCAGGAGAGGCGGGCAGGTAAAAGTGTTATCTTTTGAGTTATTTTCCCACTTAGCCCGATGCACCTTTAGTATAGCCCGTGCCATAGGGGACTTTCGGGGCATTAAGACCTTTAAACTTGTTCCCCGACGCTAGCGATAACCTATTTCGCTGTTACGGTTACCGGGGGGTCTAGTAGGTCGGGGCTTACGGATGAAATTTTTAGGAGATAATCCCCTAATATCTTTAGGTCGTTCGATTTTATATCGAGTGGGAGGTTCTTACGGTTATTGCAGTGGCTCTTGGCCCGAGAAATTTAAAACTACAAGCGTTAAAACTAAGATTATCATCGGATAGCTTATGGGACGGAATGAAAGTTGAACACTTTTAAGTTTTATGGTCGAACGTGAGTTTCCAAGGCGTGGATGCACTTTTTATTTAAAGAAAGGAGGTTTAAACTTCAACAATTGAAACAGAATAGGTCGTTTAACCAAAAATGTCTTGATTTCGAAGAAACTCAAAGGCCCAATTCAACTGAATAATAGTAACTTAAAGGTGATGCAGAGGAATTTCCTCCAGATTCACTATCGTTTAATCATTTAAACAAGCTAAAACAAGCAAAGAATATGTGTCGTAACTTATTCTATATTCTTGGATTATTCAATAATCCTACTGACTGCGCCATTTGTTTCAAAATCTGTAAGAAGTCAATTTGTTCCTCTATTTCTGCTTTGCACCCGATGGTTTCCAATTCGGACCGTAAATGTTCGCGTTACGAAGACGTAGGAAATCAATAGAGATCAGACAGAAATGTATAGTCTGCAGTGTCCAGACGCGAGCTCGCAAAAATTCCCTGATTTATCTGTTGACCGGCGTATATTTTGCATTTTCAATACCTCCCGAGCGCGTTTCCTCAAAAACGTCAATTCCCTGATATATGTTCCTTCGAGCGCCGGGCTGCCCGTTTTTCTCTCTGTTCTAGCCCCGTCGTCGTAACTTTTGCCGGAACGCTGTACGTGTGACGTTCGCTAGCCAATATCAAGAAATTGGCAACTTGATATGAAATACGAGAATGTACGTGCTTTGCATCGCTACTTTTTTCGTCGCGCGCGCCCCTTGTACAGCGAAAGGGTATGAATTTTGAGATATTTTGTTTCGCAGTATGCATATATAAATTGGAGAAATATACGTGTGTGCGTTTCTTTTGAAGAGTGCAGACAAATAACGTTCGATTAAAATGAATTTCAATGTTTTACTTATTCAATGTTTTATTTTATTTGATGTTTTGATGTATTTTTTTTACAAAAAACGTTGACCCTTTCACTTAAAACAAATATATTTGTATTACAGTAAAACCTGTGTTAACGGCCACCTGTCTAAAGCGGCTAGTTGACGTAACGTACAGTTTCAAAGTTCCCTGAATCCACTATAAGGAAATTCCCATCTACGAAAACCCCTTATTTACGGCCACCCTCATAAAACGACCTCGGCCAAATAAACCCAAAATTGTACGACCTATCTTCACAGAAATTTACCTGCCGATATCGGCCGGTATTATTCGGCCGTCTTAGAAAGATTCTTTCGGTTACTCGATTAGTTTAAAATTGTCTCTGTATTCGAAAGGTTCTTAATTAAGTATGTCGCTAAAAAGAAAACGTCTGTCGCTAAAAGACAAAATAAATATAATCGCGGAAAGTGAAAAGTATGCGTTAAGTTCGCGAAAGTTGGCCGAAAAATATGGGGTAGGAAAAACACAAATTAACGATATTATGATAAATAAAGGTGAATAAAAAAAATGATTGAGGAAGGTGTTAACTTGGAGCAAAAACGAAAATTTCCGAAGTCAGAAGGATTGGCAGTGGATCAAATCGTCTACAGCTGGTTTTGCAAAGCCAGAAACAAAGCAATTCCAATATCTGGGCCGCTACTTAAACAAAAAGCACTGGAGACAGCAAGCAGTTTAAAGATGGAAAATTTCGCAGCATCTAATGGCTGGTTGGAAAGATTCTGCCGGGTATAACTTTTAAATCAATTTGTGGTGAGTCCGCAGAGGTTAATTTGGACGATATAGAGGACT
>JAWQRJ010003269.1:0-12301 GCA_033557515.1 Diorygopyx duplodentatus | reverse complement strand
CCCCCGTTCTACACAATTTTCCGCCATGATCCTAAATTCCCTATAAACGCTCCCTAAAATTTCCAAATTAATTTCCCTAATAGCTACAATAATTCTCTGCTTCAAAATTTCTAAATTATTTGCCAAAGGAGCTTGGTAGCCTTTTTGTTTTAGATATCCCCAGAGTAAGAAATCCAGTGGTGTTAAGTCTGGAGATCTAGAAGGTTGTCCAACCATTCCCGCACTAACAATGTACTATGGGCTGGACAGCCATCCTGTTGATAATAAATCTCGACGAAATTAGTTTCTTCTTCCTGTAGTAAAGGCTCCATAAAATGTTGTAACATTCCCAAATAACTATGTTGGTTCAAGTTTTCGGTGAAAAAATATGGTCTAATAATTTTAGTAAATAACATTCCACACCAAACATTGAATAACACATTCACTTTTGAATAACGCTGGTTCCGCGAACTGTTGGTAAAACTTGGATTTTGTGGTGACCAAAATCTACAATTTTGGGAGGATACAATACCATTCGTGGAAAATGTTGATTCATGAGTAAACATTATCTTTTTGTGAAAATTTCTGTTTTCTATTAAATGCTCACCAACCCATAAGCCCAAATCTAATCTAAAGGCGAGATCTTGATTTTCGAGGGTATGCTTAAATTTAGGTTTGTAAGGGTACATTTTGTTTTCTTTAAAAATCGGTTGTAATAAGGTATGGGTAACATTTAGCTTTCGTCCTCTGTCTCTTAACGATAATCTTCGATTTTATTCCACGGATTGTGAAGCCATTATCGTTACCGCATCGTCTTCGTTGTATGTTTTCTTTATTTTCTTTTTATCTCCAACAGATCCAGTTTTATCAAACTTTATAACTAATTTTTTTATTGCCTGTCTTGTAACCGCGGTATTGGGAAATTTCTCATGAAATACACTTATTGTATGCTGATATGACTTCTTCCCAATACCGTAGTATTTAATAAGGTAAATCCTTTCTTGTAAAGTTAGCTTTATTACTGACGTTATTCAAAAATGTCAAACTGACACTACATGGAATTATAGTGACGTTTCGAGAACTTTTTAGTTTGCTGGCCATAAATTTATGGTTTTTATATCTTTATTAGTAGTTTTAAACGGTCCAAAAAATATTTCAAAGAATGACAATTTGTCGTAAAATGAATATTAAAAAAGTTTTTCCTATTGGGAGCCACATCGCTTTACACACTGTATATTCTAATGGACGGTCTACGGTAGACATCCTGTATATAAGTAGAATGTGACATACAGGTGTTCATTTAGAACTCTGGTCTTTGATTATTGCTTTGCCACTACTTGGCAAAGCAATTTTTTCAAGACACGTTTTAAAATTAGTGGCACATATACAGAGAGTCTCAGAAAAACCCGAGATCTGATCTCTCATTGAGTCCTATGTTTAATATTAACATAGATATAAAAGTTGTTATTTGTAATTAGAATACTTTAATGTGTTATTTTTTTATTTAAAATTTGATGCCATTTGATTGGACTATCAATTTATTTAATTTAATAAATTCAGATGTCTAATTTAAAAAATTAAGCACTTTTAGTTTGAGCACAGTACGGGATCAAATAAATACCGTAATATCCAAGATATCTGATTACTCGTTGAATAAGGAACCCTCATTTTTCCATCCAATCTTGCAGTCGTTCCTTCTAATCAGTCTCTGCTTTGTATAGTTTGTCTTTTTTGAGTTCTCTTTACGGTGCGTAAAGAGACTTTTGCTACAGTGAGTGCTATTGTACCAAAAGTAACGTAACATATTTCTTGTGAGATTAATTCCTCACAGTATTTATTAATTTTATTGTCCTATTAAGTCTAACATCTAAAAATATACAAGACTGTGGTTACTGCTGTATATGTGATCTATGTTTAATTGGAATTCTCAGCGAACACCTACCCAATAAAATACGGCCTACAATTAATACAGCAATTCCGTGAATTGCGAGCCTATAAATAATCCATCAATAATTAAAGTATGCATACAGTCGGGATCGTGCCGCAAGGTGACTGACCGATCGACCTATCGGCAAATTTGCTAATTGTGGCCCAATCCGAACGAGTCGGAATGAAACCTCACATTCCCGTTTACAGTCCTGTCACTGTGAAATAGACGGGTCGTAAATATCACGTACGTGAATGTCCCAGTGGGTGGCTGTAGGTAGACAATTTCGACTTGCCGCCATTTACAACCAGAGGAAATGGTCCGCTACCCAAGAACCAATGCGATGTGGGCAGCAGGAACATTTACCAATTGCAAAGTAACTATTCGTGGTTAAGTGTTTGAATTAGAGAAACGCCCAGGATGCCTACAATGAAGGATTCTTCAAGTCCATTCCTGGAATTCTAGATATCCCACTCCAATAGCTCATTCGGAAAGTTATGATGTACTTGATGTTAGAAGACCGAAATAACGAATCCAGGAGTGCATACATTATTTCTCTGGTGTGTATGCAGCCAGAGAAAGTTACCTTGCATCAAGAAACTTAAAAGGAAAAAATAAGGCGTTTTCCAGATGACTTCCCACTTATTGTTGCAAGTGCAAGGCACTCGGAATTATAATCGTGGGTGTACCGTCTTTTACTTGCTATAATGGGAGCAACCTGTCCCGACATGAATATGGATTGGACACCAACACGGTGAACGAATGTGCGGGCATACCACGTACAGAAGTGCTTTTTCACATTAAGATTATTAGAAACTAATGCCATTAGCCGTACTTTTGGCTTAACGATTCGTAATTTTGAGATTATTGACGGCGTGGTGTAGGTATGTCGTGGGCACAATGCCAATATAACCGCTTAATTTACTTAGTTGTATGTTGCTTTCTCTTACTGTGGAGGTATAAGGAGAAACTAATCTATTGGCAAATTAGATCATCCGCAGGCTTTACCGTCCATAGACAAAGCGACTCGTATTTGAGATAGTGAACTCACGCAAATGACTTTTAAGGATTAGAGAAAGTCATCTTGGATCACTTTTGAGCATCTACTCAATACAGAAATGAAAATTACTATTTATTATAAAACATTTTTCTTTTTTGTATTTTGACATATTGAAATCCAAACATTAATTTTTGGAATCACTCTTAAAGTATATCAGTGTTAAGGAAGAGAGAAGAATTGCTGGATGAATCAAAGACTGGAGTACTTCAGCAATGATGAAATGTTAAATTGCAGATCGAACATATTTCACATGATGTTTATATACTTAGCGAAATTATGCGTTGAAGTATCTACTAATTACCTATTGTTCTCCGCGATAGAATGCTATTTTTATTTTAACACAAATATTTATTCTCGTCATGTATAGTACATTCACGATTGTGATAATAATGCGGCAAAGTTGTTTATGATGTTTTATGGCGCATCTAACACATCTGCTTATCATATCGTAATTATGATAAGCAAATCACTTAAGTGACTCCGGTAATCTGATCCACGATGTGCCAGATTTTCAACCAGTAAACATCGGATGCGACGGTCGTACAATTGCTCATTCCGTCTATCATATTACATATCTATTTACGCACAACAGTTAAAATTAGATACGGTCATCCTTGGCCGGGGATGCAACATTCATCTGATACAAATGCCATCCACTCGACCTAATTGGCAGTTTAATCTTATATTTGTATACTCTTAAATGTTAAATGGGTTCATGCGAGATAAGGAGGAAAGAAAATGTTTACGAATGAAAACGTAATCAACAGGAAATGACAATCAATCAAAGTGGAAAATAGAAACGTTCCAGAATTCGTGGTGTAAGCTTATTAAGGAGTATCGATATCGCCCATATTCGATAGCTCAAATTTCGCTGTAGTTACCAACGTGAAGTTTATGCGATTGCAAAACGGAAGTAACTACTCACTTCCGGTGGACAGTACGCTTACAATGGCATTTCCGTGATACTTTACATTTGACAGATATGCGGTTACTTTCACAATAACGTTTGGTAATAAAATAAATCGTACACATCTAATCAAATTGTGCAAAGGTACATAATTCAAAAGATTCCATTTAAATTATGTTTAATTTAGAAAATATAACTTTATAAACCTTTTGCTTGCTATCGAGAATAATGTACAGATAGATTAAAACAGAAAAATAAATAAAACATTTCTTTCGATAACTTAGAAGTCTAGCTTTACTTGCAAGTTCCGGTATTATGTTTGTACGATGTGCAAATATTGATAATGTAGTAACATGTCGGCTTTATCTAATCGACTTGCAGAAAACAGGAAGTGCAGCCTTGGGCATTGAATGTCAAGAAAACAAATACGAATGAATTAAACCCAAGTGGCCATACCATATTATATAAAATTTCTATAAGTGGATGGATCGTGGATTTCAACATGAATTTTGGGTCTAGGTTCTGCATATCTGATTTTGATTTTTTCCACATTACTAATTAAACAAAAAAATAGTTTAGCCCGATAAAGTTTGCTTTTGTAGCCACTAGAACGAAATTATGGATTTTAAGAACATTTCCCTATTTTCATATTTGTATTGTATAGAAAAATAAAAAAAAACTTTTGTTATGAATTTAAATCACGTTTATTTACAAAAAATAACAATTGAAAATAAACAACTAATGTACGAGAAAATACATATATAAAAAATGTTTAGAAATCAGAGCTGGAGTTTTTTGTGATTTTATAAAGCAAACATTGCAGAACAGTATGGTATAAATAAATTTTCGATTTCCTAAACGGATTCTTTATAAAAAGGAATTCAAAACATAATATTTCAAGAAAATTTCAAGTATTCAATTTTTGATATGAATATTCAAAATTCGGCAAAATATATAATTCTAATTTTGGAGCTGTAATTTTTTGTGATTTTATAAAGCAAGTATTGCAGAACAATATGGTATAAATAAATTTTCGATTTCCTAAACGCATTTTTTATAAAAAGGAATTCAAAACATAATATTTCAAGAAAATTTGAAGTATTCAATTTTTGATATATCAATATTTAAAATTCGATAAAATATACCATTTTAATGTTGGAGCTGTAATTTTTTGTGATTTTATAAAGCAAACATTGCAGAACATATGGTATAAATAAATTTTCGATTTCCTAAACGGTTTTTTTATAAAAAGGAATTCAAAACATAATATTTCAAGAAAATTTCAAGTATTCAATTTTTAATATATCAATATTTAAAATTCGACAAAATATACAATTTTAATTTTGAAGCTGTATTTTTTTGTGATTTTATAAAGCAAACATTGCAGAACAATATGGTATAAATAAATTTTCGATTTCCTAAACGGATTTTTTATAAAAAGGCATTGAAAACATAATATTTCAAGAAAATTTCAAGTATTCAATTTTTGATATATCATTATTTAAAATTCGACAAAAATATACAATTTGAATTTTGAAGCTGTAGTTTTTTGTGATTTTATAAAGCAAACATTGCAGAACAATATGGTATAAATAAATTTTCGATTTCCTAAACGAATTTTTTATAAAAAGGAATTCAAAACATAAAATTTCAAGTATTCAATTTTTGATATATCAATATTTAAAATTCGACAAAATATACAATTTTAATTTTGTAGCTGGAGTTTTTTGTGATTTTATAAAGTAAACATTGCAGAACAGTATGGTATAAATAAATTTTCGATTTCCCAAACGGATTTTTTATAAAAAGGAATTGAAAACATAATATTTCAAGAAAATTTCAAGTATTCAATTTTTGATATATCAATATTTAAAATTCTGATGCCATCAGAAAGCCATCAGAAATTATCTTAAAATCTCCTATCACTGGCCAGGTGTACTCTTTACACTTTAAAGTCTCAAGTACCATTTTTACACTCTCGTAATTTTCTTTGAGCATTACGGAATGAGCAAAAGGAATGGAAACTGATTTCCATTAAGAGAAAGTACACCTTTTAAGATTTTGTAAAACTATCTATGACAAGAAGACGCCAGTCAGAAGGAATGCATAGGAGTCCGTCTTCTTTAATGAAAAAGCAACGCTTTCTTGGATCACTTACTTTAACATTTGTTAAAAGCAAATTCCACTGTTTCAACCGAGAAATCTTAGCTTCTCGGTTGAAACAGTGGAATTGGCTTCTCTTCTGCTTTACTTTTGGGTAAGTTCAGATCTTCTAAGGCACTTAGCTCTTTTGAGTTACTGAGGTCTGGTTCAAAACTCATTGAATTGATCAAGAAGTCGCTGTCATCGGAGATTCTAGAAATTTCTGGTGCAAGCACTTGGGAATCCTTCAGTTCTGGACGAGGAGGTAAAGAAAATTTTTCACCACGGGGCAGTACACAAAAATAACCATCTTGAATATGACTTATACGGCCATTGAAAAACTTTAATATTTATTTGTCATTATAAAAGGGACAAAAGCAAAGTTTTGGTTATTTATCGCTATAGAGAGTCAGGAAATAGTATTTTAAGGAATACTTTAATACAAATTTAAGTAAGGATTTTTGATTAAAAATTTGCTTTTACTTTTCTATTCAAAGAATTATTTATTCAAAAATTCTACGTTATTGAGGAACACTAGATATTTTGCAAAAATGACCCGAGGAGTTTGGTAGTTTTGGACTTACGGTTCATTGTGAACCAAAGCTTCATTACTTCATCCAATGATTCATCACCGCGAAGCAAATGTTTGCAACATGATTTTTCTATTAATTCAAAAGATTAAATATATGTAAATATAATAAGATATTAAAAATACTATACCTTTTACCATCTCGCGTACCACCAGCGGTAAGTGTGAAATGGCGAATACTTGATAAATAAGTGGCATTATAAAAATCATTTGTTTTTAGGCAACGTTCATTGTGCTAAAATTTTACTTTCCTCCTTTTCTGGTCCATTTCACACGTATTTTGGCACCTGGCTTTTCTATTAAAATTAACAAAATTGTATAAGTATATCTAAGTATGTCCTATAAGTATGTCTGTAAATGCGTTTTAAGAGAGCTATCAAAATGGACCGCCAGGACTGGGTTAACATAAAACAGGAGCGTCTAGATTGGGGGCAGTTGATAATTTTTGTTTAATTGTTTTTTCGATAGCTTTTGAATGGTAGAGGTATTCCTCAAATTAACCGTTTCCTCGAAAACCCGATTCACTATCATTCATGCAGGATGATTCAGGATCATTGAAAAAGGCACAGAATCATAAATAAATAACTAATGTATACATACAGTGCGGACGTAAATGCCCCTACGCCAATTTACGACTGCAATGTGTAACCAATCGATGATGCCCTTAAGAAACTTTTCGGGTATCTTATACTATTAAACGAGCTATTCTTGTGAATTTATTTATTTGTTTTAATTATTTATTTGTTGGCATCGTCTCCAGAACGAAAGCAATCGTGTGGCCGTTTTTTTGGAGGATTTAGAGAGTAAGGTGTGGGGAATCGTTTGAGATAGGTCCGGACCATAAAAAAGATCGTTCTCAGATATAAAAGTCTGTCTTTTCTGATACTGGTATAAACCAGACCAAAGCTGTTTGGCCAACAATTTTTTTTGTTTGGTACCTGGATTGTTAGAACTGATTTTTTCTAATACATTTTTTCCTGTTGATTGGTAACTTGAAACCGGAATATTGTAATAAAATATTCAATACTTACTCTATAATATAGGAATAGTGATAGTAAATTATTTTGTTCCTATTTATGAATTGTGACAAATGTGTAATTGTCAATATAATTTTATTAATATGTTCGAATTTTATCCTGTTAATATTTTGTAATCTACTAATCTCTTAGTCAATAGACTATTATCACTGTTATTAGATAGATAGGCTACAGAGATAAACTCTGTGAGTTGATCCTTGTTCTGTGGCACTGCACTTACATTTTCGGATTAATTTTTATTGGTAGTACGCCCACTACATCCTGTCGTTGACTAGACTGTAAACTTTTAACAGAGCCCCAGTTACACCATCGAAACGTTAACTCACCAATTTGCAATATAGATCAGCCTCCGCATTCTTAATGAATTATTGCTAAAATTTTCTTTTTTAACGTTTGCATCGAAATGAATTATCACTCCAACGTAATTCTTCCGTTATCTTCCTCAACACGAGCCAAGACTAGCTCTTCCTAATTTGTTTATCATAACCAACATTTTTATCTGCGATTAGTTGTAACATGATGCAAAATGGCAGAGACCCGGAAATAAGCGCAAAGCCGAGATGGATTTCAATCCGACCACGGTCGGATCAGATTACTGCAGCGTATGCAATAAAGCGTTATAACGCGAAGATGGCTTACGAGGAACTCGTGCATAAATGCAATATATGCGCGCGGCCATTCCTAATGAATTTCTGAATTGTTTCACGGTTGCAGTATGTGCGTGCGTTCACTGGAATACCGTCATTAAAGTTATTGTTCTGGTGTGCGGTTGTTGCATTAGCTTCTTGCGAATAAACGTTCGCACCATTAGCGTAGGTAGTATTTAAGACGGGGAATTAGAATGAACAGTAATTATGCGAGAATTATTAAATAACAGGAGGCAGGCAAGAAATTAAAAGAAGTTGCAAACGCAAAGGCGAACGAAATGTTAAAGGATGTATCTAACGTGCAATCAGCATAAACTTACCCATGGTAATAGATTTTACAATCAATTTGTGACTGTTCTAAGTACGGTAAACATTTCTTTCAGTAAAGTTTTCTTAAGGTCATTGTACGTACGAAGTTGTTGGTAAATACTATGAACATAAAGCTAGGTTTTTTGAAACTATTAATTATGTGTTCAAATATTTGACACATTAGTCTTTTCCTAAAAACTTGGTTACTACTAAAGTTGGTTACTATAAATTTTTCGGATACTGGTGTAATATATGTGAGGACATATTTAAAATAATTAGATAGAGCTAATCGAATTCCAGAAAGGAATGTTAACGTTGTTAGTACATAAAGCATTTGTAATCTCTTAAAATGTGTTCACCTGGCTCCATAATTCCAGAAGCTAAGTTTTTCAGATTCAAGTTGAAAATATGAGAAAAAATTCAAATGGCATAAGACTTTGCATTGCTAACAATTGATTTTGAATATAAATATTTTCCATTATCACCAAAACATTATTAATAAGATGTGATAATTTATACATTAGAGGTTCCTCAATAAGGACTTTAGTTGACGTGCCCAATCGACTTAAACCACTTTTTCGGCTTTCGTAATGCTTTAGAATAGTCTTATTAAAATCAAAGACTTTGCGTAATGTATTTGTTACGCAGAGAGTTATGAACTCTCCCTTTTCCATTGCTGCGAGTGACTTCTTAAACTTAGCTACTTATATCTCGAATTTTTGCAGGCGAACTAAAAACATCTTATATGCTTAAAATCGCAATCCCAATTCCAAAAGTTCCAATGTTAAAAACTGGGCCGCCCTGCCTGTATGTGTTAAAAGACAGGCAGTTGTCTTTATTATTAAGTTTTTATCACTTCACGGTACATTTTTATCATCTTATCATAGCTTCGTCCTGTGTATTCCGGGACATGTGAAAAACCAAGTAGCCACAAAACTGTCCACATACCGATTGACCGTCGATTAGAGACTTCTATGAACGACAAATCCGTTTCCGTTGCCCGCCGCAAGTCAGTCGGTTCCTTTCGGAATTCGTAGAATCGCTTTAATAGTTTCACGTCCTTGGGATCCTTGTAGCATCAGAAAGAGATATAAATTTTAAGTGTGTCCGTGAATATTGTAGGAATTTTCGACAGCACGCTGACTCAGGAGGGGAAGGAAATGTTTTGGAAACATACGAATTTTATCGGAGAAAAACAACCTTTTCCATAATCAATTTTACGCGTTTCGTTAATATATAAAGAAGTTCCATTGAAATGTAGAAAAGTTGTGGTTTACATGTCGTATTTACCCATTGAACTAACCGTAATAGAGATATGTATAACAAAACCTTAACAAAAAGAGAAAGGTTAAACGAAAATGTGCTACATAAACAATTAAAATTGCATAAATTAGATGGCACAAAAAATACGCCCTTGAACCTTGAGACAAGTCAAGGTTCAAGGTGACAATGTTAACAAGTCAACATTCTCTTTCTTGACTGACATTTTCTCGATCTGCAATGCTGAGTTGATGACGGACGAGGATTTTGTTGTAGGGGTCTACATTGGTTGGTATTTTTATGCACACAGAATTGAACGGGTACTATCGAAATTACAAATAAAAATCTTGATCTGCAAGTGCTTCCTGACAAGTTTTCTGTCTTGTTCGTGACAAGTGTTCCCGCCACACCCCCATTTTGAGAACAGAACTAAACTAGAAAGTTCGTCGTCTGTAATGTGTAGTAAAACATCTTGTTGGAACTCGAGAATACATGAAACAGTATGAACCAACAAGCCCTGAAGTCTAATTTCAGCCGAAGATTCGGTAGCAACAATATTTTTTGGAGAAGGAGCTTTATCCCCAGTTGCTTGTGTTTGAAAATCCGATGCCGCATTAAAGTCACCCTAAATTCGTCCTGAGAATTCTCCCAATTTTCCAGATTCTCCAGATTTTCAGCAAAATTTGTTGTTGGACCCATTGTTTCTATAATTGTGTGTATACAAAAAATCTATCCATAATTATCCATAATTGGTTGTAGGCCACATCACAAAATACAAATAAAAAGTTCAGGAAAAGTCGAGAAAGAGGAGGTCGTGCACACACTTCGAAGATTCGACGTAACAAACTGATAATTTGAAAACAAGCAATAAAGTATCCTTATAAAAATTGCTAATAAATAAATTAATTGAACATAATTGAATTTCTTAAAATTAATTACAAACATATGTAATCTTCATACACGGCAATGGATTTATTAACAAAAAAGGGAATAAATCAAAATATCTAGTAAACAATTGAATTGCGAAATAAACTATCCTATAATGAAACTTGCATTAAAAGAACGTGTGGGATGCGATTAAGTGCTTCTTGCATAACCAGGGAGAATCGGAAAATAAAAATATTTTTATTAAAATCACACTGAAAACATTACACAGGGTTGGTCAAAAGTATGGAAACAGTCTGTCCTATGGTGTGGACCGCCTTATGTCAATTCGTGGGTGAGTGAATTCCTTTTTTTTCGCCGAATTTTTAACGAAAATTCGGCGAACCAATGATTGAGCGTCAAGAGTATCAAGAGCTAGCTCCGTTGTTGATTTTCTTGGATTTAGAATTTTTTGACGTCACCCGTTGATTGGAAACGTTGCGTAATTTTCGAAACCTTACAGATAATTTTTGCGTATGAACTTCTACATGATAGCATGCCCTACCTCATAACCCTTCATTATTGAAATTTCAATTCGTTGCATCAGCACGAATTGAAATTTCAATAATGAAGGTTAATGGCGGTTATTGAATTTTGAGAAAACGCAGAAGAATAAACAGTAGGAGGATTATTTACTTTGATTTAAATAAGTCATAGCTGCCTAGATTACTTAACTCGAACTAGAGTTGTTGAAATAAAATTTACAGTACCTGGAAGACCGAGCTCGCTCGGGGGGTAAAAAGCACACGTTCGACCAGCACACGTTGGCTCCGTATGTCCACAACGTAGCTACAAGAACCAAAAATTTTTTTTTATATCTTGAAACGATTTGTTTGAAGATTAGCACCTATCCCATCAATTTCTGCAGGTAAAACGCAAAAAAAAACACTTTTTTGTTACCATGTGCGACGCCGATAGATCTCGCCAGCAGGGTTACCTTGGGGGCACGCTTTTTTAAGACTGTTTCGCTGCCCGCCGGTAGATCCCGTCAACAGTTCTGTATTGATGTTTTCCATGTGTTTTCTTCACTATTTATTTACGATATAAAATGATTTTACAGAAAGTCGAGACATATCTCAATCGAGTCCCGGCACCGTATTACAGTGCATTCTCGATAATCCGCAGTAATTAAAACGGACCCAATTCGGATTACTGAAAAATGCGGATTACCGCATTTTAAGAAAAAACTTACAACGTTCATAACAAAAGAACATTTATTAACTTTATATTGTTATATTTTTATTATACATACGTGTACAAATAAATACATAGGTATGTATTATCAAATAAATTATTGAAAATACTTTGTAATTTTTGTTTGTCTTACAGTTTTTTCACTTAAGATATATGCTTTTTCTTTTAAAGACTTCAAGACTATGACTTCATTTTCTTCGGCCCACTTCAAACAAGTATTAAATGCTTGTACCGCCTATATGTGTGTAGTTTTGGGAATGTTTGGTGCAACTACTTCTGCATCTTCATCATCCGTTTCTTTGTCGGTAAATTGCACTAGTCTTTTT
>JAWQRJ010003268.1:0-12303 GCA_033557515.1 Diorygopyx duplodentatus | reverse complement strand
AACTATATTTTTGCCCAACCCTTTAAATGCCTCTAACTCGGTAGGGGAGGCCTAAATTAAAAAAAGTTATATAAAGGACCCCACCTAAAATCAATTGTACAATATGCCCTTGCAGTATTTGCGCGTAATTACAGGACACCCTGTATATATATATATATATATATATATATATATATAAGATGTTTGTTTGGTTGGAAACTTTAATTTTTTTTATGTTTTTACGAATAATGGATAAAAATGCTATATCGTATTAAAGATCGTATTAAAATAACTATATGTGTATAGTTATGAAACTATACAGTTGTCCCAAATTTTGTTACATAGTCGATAATTCGGTTATTAGAAGAGATGGAAATATTTTTGTAAGGAGTGAATGTGGCATTAAATAAGCTTTTTAACTCATCTGACTATATTAATGCAAGATGAGTCGAAAATGTAGTACGAGAGATTTTTTTAATGGAATAATTGTATACTTTATTAAAAGTATATAGATATATTTTTAAGTATAAAAAAGTGTAAAAGCTAGCAAAAACGAAACTTTCAATAACCACATCTTTTAATTTGCTTAGCAGTTAGTTCTATGTTGACAAAAGGCTTATAGAATTTGTGGTTTTTGTGTAGGTATATTTTCATAAATTTCAGGGTTAGGATTTTTGCACAGAAATCATCCGCTTGGATGAACACATGACCTTTGAATGTTGGATGGATGTGCTTACATCCATCCAACATTCAAAGGTCATGTGTTATGGTCAGATGAACGTTATGGTGAATATTATGGTCACGATTATATTTAAATATAATGGTAAAACGCAGCGTCTAGTACTCAAATGAAAATTGAGTAGATTTGAAGAGACGTCCGGGATAAATGTGTGGTGCAATTGAATCAGATGGAATATATGGGTCTTAGTGTTCATTTTTCAATTTCTACTCCTGCACCGTATCGGTATACAATTCTTCCGAAGAGTCAGTTCTGTATTCCGAACTAATTAGCGGTTTATGCGCATAAGAGTTGCGCAGTCCGCCCTGTTTCGTACAAACGTGTGCGCAATGGCCCGTATGCAAATATAGGTACACGAAATCGCGAAGAATAACACAACGAAATCGCGTTGCGAGCGACGGTGAGCGCACGCACGAACGCAAGAGATTGCTCAAAATGGGGGCGAGCCTGCTCAAGAAGAAAGTTATTCCAGTTGTATAACGCGCAACCTCGTTTTCACTACTTTCTAGGTTAAGCGGTTACGTAACCGCTGAATGCCATCCGAGAGATGCAAACTTTTAGGTCAATTCTTCCGGAATTCGCCGCTTTTGTCTTCGACGGACAAAAACGTATTTGCCAAACACAGGCAGAAGGAACCTACATGTTCTGCGGTTCAGTTATGCTGTATTGCGAATGGTGTTATGTCAAAAGAACTTCGTGGTTGAACATACAAGGAAAACATAAAATTGGTATCATCAATCTTAGTATTGATGATGCTAATGTTGGACCTGTGTTTGGTGTGTGACATTAACTTATGTCACACACCAAATATAGGTCCAATTTATAAAAAAAACTTAATATATGGTGGGTGAGTTACTGTACGGTAATACCTGTGGTACCATATCCTATTTCTAATGACTTATTTCTAAATATACCTTTATGGTCCACCAGTCCGTGTAACTGCATAAAATAAAACAACGGGAACATAACGTAGCGTTCAAAGAAAAGGTCAGTACACTACGTCTATAAAAAAACCTATTGGTTTTTACGTGGTTTTGCAATGAAATCTGCTAACCAGTATCATTTACTTCCTGCAAAGTAACCAATGGTTACAACCTATCATCTGTACCGCCACACTTCGTCATATAATAAAAATCATCCCTAATGAAATATAATACACGTTGGGCGATTGATATCCACTCGCCTTGAAATGGCAATAGAAATGAATCATTTGCAAACGATCCCGTATATTACAAGATGGCTGGTTATGTAACCCATGAAATATATCTCTCGAGGTGTAATGTAATATTAGTCTTGACATCTACGTTCATTGCCCGTTTGCTATGTGTACATAGGCGGTCCACCAGATGTTGCCAACTGCCTACCAGATGACCAATGAATGCGTAGGTTTAATGTGCATTTTAGAATTTAACGATGTAACACAAGTGTTCAAATGGTACGTACAACACATTGCATTTCTTAAATTTTCGGCTTGCAATGTTTACAGTCCGCTTTTTCTTAAATGTAGGTGATATTAATTGCCAAGCACTGCATTTAACAAGGGAACACGGAAATCCGGTTTTTAGTGAAACTCCACCTATTTCAAAAGATGGTTTCAAATCTCTTCGCCAAGATGTTTCATTGTATTCAAATATTGTTTTGAATTTTGTTGATACATAACAATAAGGGAGCAAAAGGATCTTAAGAACAGGAGATGGAAATGATATTTAAACGCAAAGACAAATGAAATCTACCTTACCAAAGAATCAAAGAAAAATGGTAAAGTCGTAAAAAGAAATTGAAACACACAAAAAAACTGGAATGTTTTTTTGTACAGCCCATGGAAATGCAATTTGGAAAACTATAAGGAAGAATATCAGAAAGATCACGAAAGCACTGCTACAAGAAGATAAAACGAGAAGATAGAGTGATATCTCCTTTGAATATGGTAAAGCAAAACCAGGTGAAATCAAAATTTTTCAGTGGATTGGTTTTGTAAACAAAAAAATACAATAAATATTTGTATCTTTCATATCTCATGGAACGGAGTCGCAAGATGAAAAACTAATATTAGTTCGTTTTATTTTTACTTTCTCTCATATAAAGAGAAAGTACTGCATTCGCTGAAAAAAATTTTTTTCATGGTGAGATTTTGACATATCTGGACGAATTATGGTATTTTTGGCCAATGGTGCGTCCGTCCGTCCGTCCGGCTGTCCGCTACACAATTAGTCTGTGGTCAATACTTCTACAATTTTTAATCCTTTTAGGCAAAAAAATTCAAATAAAAACTGCGTGGTTTCAGCATTTCTCTCTTCTAGAAGTATTTTCATATTATGCAGAGTGTCCCATTTCTTCAAGACGCTATGCAACTTTTTTTAATGGGAACACCCTGTATATTATTACATTTTTAAGTTCCTTGCGGAATTTATGGTCTATATTATTAAACATACATTTGGCCGAAGTCGCAACCTTTAAGAGTTATTAAACATTTAAAGTAAAAAAAATATATATATTTTTTAAACAAAGTTGGCCTGGAGTTCCAAGGGTTTTTTGAAATATTCATAACCATTTTACTAATTTTATTCACGTTAACCTGGAACACACAGTGTAGTTTAAAAGTTATTTCCAATTTTTTTTGCAAAAAATTTGCAACAATGAAACTTTTATTAGAAACTTTTTTTTCTTAAAATGAATAGAAACCGGAAAAGTGTTCCTAACTGACGGACGTACGGACAGACAGATAAGTGGACAGACAAACGAATTGCCATAAATGACTATTAGTCTTAGATTAGCCTAACTAACATATTTCATTCATTGAAATTAATAAAAATAATTCAAATTTTTACTATCTTTTATATTTATTGTTAGTTACATCAAAATACATGATCTATATTTCATGTTATTAATGTAATTCATCAAGATATATCAAAATCTCACCCCAGAAATTTTGTTAACGAATGTAATACTCTCTTACACTTTCAGGTAAAAATCTTCTAATCAAATCTTCATCCGTAGTAGCCAAAAGGGTATTTCCCATTCGGTTTTGTTGTCTGCAAATCCTTCTGTGTCCAGAATCCAATATAATTTGAGTTTTGTTTCTCCAACAGATTTAAGACTTTAGGTAACCGGGATTTTCACCAACTAAAAATTTTTTTTTAATAAATTACTTAAATGAATTATGTAAAAATTTAGGTTTTTCTGTTGTTTAAAAGTTGTTGTCAATGCATGATGACCCGAATGATAGTGAGTTATTTTTATAATTGGCTTTTGCATTTAATACTTCATTTTTTGCATAAATATTTTTTTGCAATTTCTAATGACATCAAGGGAAATTAAAATTTATTCAAAACAACGAACTAAAATTTTCCATTCATTAAAATTAATAAAAATAATTAAAATGTTTACTCTCTTTTCTATTTATGGTTAGTTACATCAAAATACATGATCTATATTTCATGTTATTAACTACTTTTTCTGCTTCTCTGTATATAAAAGAAAACAAAAATACAAAATTATAAAAAAAAAGTGTAAAAATTTTGTTTTCAAGTTTACTTAAACAACGGTTACTTCTTTATTGTTTATAATAAGTTCACTCCTGTATGGAGAAGATCATTCAAAAATGATGCTACATGCTTTTTTTATTTATCATAAATAAACACACCTTTTCCTGTGAATAAAATATCTTTTCTTTCAAAAAATCTCATCGTTATTTTATTCACAGTTAAAGGTGTGTTTATTTTTGAGAAAATCAATATAATATGATATTTTTATTCTTTTCAATTTTTGTCGTTTATAATTATTTGTTTGCAGTTTATTTTTTAAATGAAAAGATATTTTATTAAGTAATATCCATAAAAGATATTTTATTTTTAACAAAATTGATTGACATCTCTATATTGAAAAGTATTTGCACTTTTCGTTTTAGAAAGACAATTTTGAAATATGAAGGTAAATTATAGCTTTACAGTCCAACCAATTAATTTAATTTCTTTAAAATCTTCTTTAATAATTCGAGAAATGTATTGAAAATTTGTAAAGAAAATTGAACAGTTGTGGATAAAAATATTATTAAGAACTGGCATTTAAAGTCAAACATATGCCATTTCAAGCTTGGCAATAATTAAAATGTAATTTTAGATAATTTTTTTAGAATTTTAGAACGGTTTGATTTTGGAACGAATAATAAAACATAACCAATTACTTGATGGTACTTCGTGGTAAAGAGTGCTACCGCCATCTTTATATCGCGTGCCGAATTTGCTATGGTCCGCAGTGCTTTCCAGAACGTACCCGTTTATTAAATTCCTTGTCGAATTTGTGGTCGATTTTATTCAACATACATTGTCCAAAGTCGCACCGTTTAGAAGTTATTGGACATTTAAAATACTAGAAGGCATAACACATATTTAAATATTTGTTTGCCCAAAGTCAGCACCGTTTCAACATCGGGGGGTTAAATGAGAGAAAGTTGTGTGAGTGATCCACAGCCACTCATTGTTAGTTAATAATGTGACTGATAACACTGTTCTGCCAACTTAATTTTACATTTTAATATTTTGAATTTTCGATGTTGAATGAAATTTGTCACTCTCCACAGATTATAACAATGTATATACTTTTCATGTTATGCGAAAGGTAAAAAAAATACGAAATTTCATAGCTTATATACTTGTTAATTCTTATATGTTAACTTCTGGAAAACATCTGGAATTTCCACATCTGCTAAATACATAAACGATTGTTTATCTGATGAAGTTGCTACATACCAACTTCAAATATAAATCATACCCACAATTAATGAAAGATTCTGAAAACTGAATTTTGAGAAATACGGTACTAAAGCTTTCTATGCAGAACTCCAACCTTCTTTGTGATTTCTATATCCTAAATATCGAAACACAAATGAGTAGATGTAAATAGAAACTATTATTCATATTTCAGCAAATAGGTTTGAGTTTCAAGAAGGCATTAGACTCTTTCTTTATTTTTTATATTTATATGTGAATTGACATAAAGAAATTGGTTTATGCTACTAAACCACGTTAAATTTAGACATCAAGTTAAAGTCGAGACTAACATCCATATTGTTAACAACATTTATTGGATGGTTACGACATTATAGATTGTGATTGGTTTAGACTTTAGACCTTTATTTTAAAAGTGAAATATTCTTTAAAGAGTAAATAGAGATGTAAACATTAAAATTTAATACTTAAATCTTAGAAAGAAAGGAACCATTTATACTTATAAAAATAGTAGGAGTAAAAAGTAATGTACATAATTAGCAAATACCAGTGGACATATGTACTATATTTTATTTATAACTAAATTATAACAAAATCGAACTAAATTATTTTTGGCTAATTATATTTTAATATATTTGCATAAATATGCATATTATAGGTATTGTATATCTTAAACGTGATTAAATTTACACAATAAGAAATAAATATTCATTTATTGTGAGTTAAGATATGATTATTGTTAAACTGAAACAATTCCAATCCGCTCTCATGTTTTTTCTTCTTCTTCTTGGATTTCTTCTTTCTCTTCTTGTTGGACTGTGTGGAATCGTTTATTACGATGCCGACAACTTTGCACGCAGTAACTAAAATAAGCAGAACTCCACCCATAGTGAAACATATTACATCTAAAAGGTAATATTGATACAGCGGCATTTCCAACATGGGTGATCTCAAATGATTTGCGCCTTTATGCCGTATAACATATTCCGTCCACCAAACTGCTCTTTCAACACCTGTCATGCTATCGTCGGTTATGATCTTGGCTGCTTTGATCATATTAAATCTGTATCTGAAAAGTAAAAATTAGTTTTTTATTTGATGTATTTATTGTTCAATCCCGGCACCTCCACCAAAAATCGCAACAAGTTTATTTGAGATTGAGAATCAAGGTTAATGATAATCTTGATGTGTAATTGTATTGTTAATCAAGGTTAATGGTAATCTGTATGTGTAATATTGCTTGTGTATCCCATGAAGTATTAATCTTGAACATTTAGAGCCATATATGGTTAAAATACGAATGTGTCATCAACGAAATGAAAGTTTACCTAACATTTTCTGCAACTTCTAGTATAGCCTTCCTCAACTCTCCTCTTTTTAACTTGTATGGGTTCACTCTTAGGCCCGTACCAGCCCTGACCATCTCGTCGACGTTGACGTGTTGGTCATCAGCGAACGGCATGCCCACCAGCGGTACTCCATTCATGATCGCCTCCTCTACAGACTGCAAGCTGCCGTGGGTGACAAATGCCTTAACATTCCTGTGACCTGCAAGAGACGGTGCTGTTCGACTTAAACATTAATGAATTTAACGATCGCCGGTTGCTCTTTAATTGCTAATTGCGTACCTAGCAAGGCCTGCTGAGGAATCCACTTTTTTATAACGACATTCTCCGGCCTGCCAGGCAGATATTCGGACCCCCATTTCCACACGATCTTGTACGGCAGGTCCGATAGATCTTTCACCATGATCGCCAGAAGAGTGTTGGTCATGTTCGAAGATTGAATAGAAGATGCGAGATTGATGTAGATCACGCCTTCTTTGGCTTCATCCAGGTCTTCTTTGAATTCCTGATTGAAAGAAATTCACTTATAGAATATGAGTACTTTTTTCTACAACTTAATACATGTTGATCGTATTTGAGACGATCATTATTTATTGTTGATTATGTTTTTTCTATATTAAGTAAATGTAGACAGGTACGTACTTACCTTTGCTAATTCTTGATCAGATTTAATGTAAATATGCCCTAAATTGACAATGTTAGGTAGGTTAGGTCGAGGTGTATACATTATGGGATTAACATTCAAAATCAACAAACTAATATTCTTTTCCAAGTCTCCAATATACGGAGTATCCATCCCAAAATGCATCTTGACAATTTCATCTGCTCTTTCCAAGACATGGTTTCTATAAAAATATCTAAACCACAAACCGTAATACGTACTTTGCAGTCTTTCCCAAAAAGATAAATTTAATCTCTTTCCATAAGCAAGGTCTGGGTACAAACAAGGATGTGTTGGATTGCCGAGAGCGTCGTAAGCGTTTAAAAAAGTTCCCAAGGACGAAATTCCTATAACCGGGCAATTAAACTTGTACCCGAAAGCCAAAAAGGCTGGATGATGGATTTCTATTATCGCAACATCGAAAATTTGTCTGTTGTCGGATATTAAACTTCTCACTTTGGGATTGCATAACTCGTATTCGACGATGGTCTCCATAAACTCAAACAGCTTCTTAATACCGCGTCTAGTGCTAAATTCTTTAGATCTGATTGGAGGTGCATTTTTAGTTCCTTCAATGCGGTAAATGTCACTCAAATCAATTTCTGATAAGTTCACCAACGAAGGGTCCTTTATGGGATTTGGTGTTAAAACGGTCACTTGGTGTCCACGTAATGACAGTTCTCTCCAGATGACTTGAAAAATCGATTGGTGAGATCTAGAAGGATAAAATCCCACGAATAGAATGTTGGCGCACTGAACGGCATAAGCTAAGAACAGACTTTGCAGCAGTACTTTCATTATGACCGCAAGCCAAGAACTAGACAACTTTGCTCGTAGAAACGGTGGATATTAATTTCATTCCTATTTAAAAATGGTTTTCATTTACCAAGGGTAAGGCTAGGATGACAAGGAACGTACAAGGCTGTTGCAGATTTTTATTTTCAAACAGTAAACACGGTACACGTCTTCTAGCTTCTTGAAGATTCATTTTCAATTTGATATAAAGACTAATGCGAAAATTTTTGCTAATGAACAAAACCACCAAGCTATAAAGGATGATATTGCTGAATTTCTTAATTATTATAAAACCACTTATACTTAATGAAATTACAAGATAATTTAATTCAAAGACCATTCGCTAATTGGAATTACGCCATAGAATACTAATTCATGTTGGAGTATGCGGCTTCCCAACCTTGGGACTCAGTAAGCATGACGCCTACATCTTCCGTCATCACCAACGTTTAACGCTGTTGATTCTTTTTTTCTTTTCCAGCCGGGTGGTAGACCAGAGGCGGACTTCACATTGGACGTCCACCGATCCGAAATATTGACCAAACGGCTTAAGGCGGACAAAAAGTGGAGATGCAGATGCAGGATCGTCACCTCCGTCCTCGGCCTGCTGTTCTTCCTTGCATCGGTGATGGCCGTCAGTTTGGTGCTTACCAGAGGAAAGCGCATGTTTGGATCTATGGTCTAATGTGTTATCAGTAATCCGTTTATGTTTCCGTTAGTTGTTCTTTGTGATATTTACGCTAGATCTAAATGGATAATGATATTTTCGAAGATTAGATTCTAAGAATAATGTTTTCTCGAAGTAAACATGTTTTATTCATCAAAAAAAAAGAACAAAACTACTTGTGTTAAATTTTAGAAGTAACCATTTTCCTCGCGTTTTTACATCTATACGTTGTTCTAAAATTTGGATGATTGATACCCAAAACTTGTGGATAAATTAAAAAAAAAAATAATACATAATGCATCCCTTATTTTCAATTTTATCGCCGTCTTACACAGTGCATCAGACGTGAAGAAATGCGTCATCTGTTTTTTTTGTTGACCCAAAAGAATCTGGTGATATATGATTTAGGATGGACTGACTCAATGCATATTTGAATAGATTGATTCAAAACGAATTTAATATAAACTTCAAAAACTTGCTCAAGAATGCTTTATGCATTTAATTGTAAACTCAAGACTCTGAGGGGTGCACAATGAGTTACTCAACATAACTCGAAAGTTTAACAATTATTTTCTTTCAAGTTTTGGAACATATCGTAATTTATAATATACTAATTTAAACATTAATTTAAACCAAACGCCCATCTTTTTATTTATATATTTATTGTCCACAAAAGTTACCATCACAAGACAATCACTATTATTTGCGACGAAATTTGTCAGGAACAATGATGCTACCGAATGCCATTTTCATTGCTCATTTTATAGCTTACATAGAGGTGCCAAATAGTTACCAGTCGAGGCAGTGGTGTTCGTGAATTTGGTCTCAAAGTTACCAAAACCCACCGCGAGATATTCGCTAACAAATTTGCGACCACACCTTTAGTTGTTGTGATATCGTAAATAGTTTTTTATAAGTTGACTGTGAGTTGAAGTAAATAGGAATGGTTCAGGTAATTCGCTCATGACCGTTGTGACGATTCACATGGTTTTGTAGGTCTAGGTTTACTTACAGCAAACTAATCGCGAATTCGTTAACACGTTCAATTAGTTAAGAAGTAAGCAGTTGATTTGCAGTAACCGTTGGATCACCTCTGTAAAAGTAATCGTATAAGCTAAGCCCGATTGTCATAGAGTAAAATAAAAACGAATTGACGTAACTTCTTTGCTGTTGTTTTCTTTTACACTACGCAATGGTAACATCATCTTTACTGTTAATTTAACGATCATTGCGTGGTCTTGCGTGATAAACGTGGTCCGGAGTAACAACAATATCAATTTTCACGTCATTCAGGTGGGTAGGTAAGTATGGAAAGAGCTGCTCCCTAAATGCTAACGCCATAGAAACTGGTCGACGATACTGGACTGCATGTGCCTTCCTCAGGTATGTGTCAATGTAGCCTCCACCATGACCCAACCTCTTTCCGTGCTTTGTGTAAGCTAAACCACTCACGATAATTAAGTCTAAACCACCTAAAATATAAAACGTACGATATTACTTAAGGAATATTGTTAACCAACTTAAAACTATAAAACAAATGGGTACCTGTTTGCAATGCAAGAGGACGTATATCGGAGTATCTTGCATTATGGACATTTTGGCACTTTCTCAATTTAATTTTTTCCAAATCACTTATGCCATCCAACAAAACCATCTCCATCTGTTTCTTCCTAAACTTGTACCTTGAAAGATAACATTAGAAGTAGTCGGCTGTGGTAACCACATTTTTGTGATACCTTGGTACAAAACAGACCTTATTTTTTTGAAGGGCATAGCTTATGATCGGTTCAGTATCCACTTCTAATTCCGTACTGACATACGTTCCAATTCTCTTTGATTTTTTGAATTCCGGCAGAGCAAAGATCTGCAACAGACGTGTTAGCTGAAAGCGAAAGAATTGCGTGGAAGAATACTTGATTATAAATCGAAATCGATTGTCTTCGCTTTTCTTCGTCGCCTAACACGGACAAGAGGAAAGCAACCTCTCGTCGCAAGATTCTCTTTGCCTTCTGTATAGGTCTCAAACGACCCAGTTTTGACATTCTGATTGCTGATCTTTTGAAAAATTCGCATGGTACTACAGTGGTAAGTCGGCTGGGATAAAGAACATCGCACTGACCAACCAAATTGTCCGCAACATAGATTGGGTATTACAGAAATTTTCCTCGGGCTCTATCATAACTAAACTGGAAAAAGTTCGTGTTAAATACTTTCTATTCCCGCACGATAATTTTAGAAAACCTATGTCATAATGACATTATGCGTCACTTATAATTATTGACTATTATTATTTTTAATAATAAAACAACAGTATGTCATAACAAATTTTATACAATTGAAAGATGTTAATTTACATGATTGTCATATAACACCACATCAAGAGTAACATCATGTTCATGAGTAGGAATCTCTTCTAGAACTTGTTCTTGGAAGGCTACAGCAATTGTGGTTGGTCGTTTAGCTTGGACCTTGAAGAGATCTGTCTGGAATTTATCATAATAACCTTTTCCGTAACCCAAACGTTTTCCATCCTTTGTAAAGGCAACTCCGGGTAAAATGATAAGATCCAAACCTCCTAAAGAGATAAGCCATAAAATAAACAGTAATAAATGTACTTGTTTGTTACTGACCACTTTCCAAGGCGTTTTCACGAACATCTGACAAATTGGGTTGTTTAATTTGCCATTTCGTCAGTGGTAGTGTTTCCCAGTCTGCAATATCCCTCAAACGCACCATTTTCATTATGTTTTTATCGTATCTTAAAGAAAAATCAGATTATTTCGCTCTGCGATGTGGGAAAGCAATAAATCTTCGTTTGACAGCCTTTATCCCACATTCTTCTACCAACCCTTTGATCTGCCTTTTTGTAATGTCACAGAAAGATTATGGTCAAAAGAAAGGTGTTCCAGATAGTTTTGACTTTTTATTACATTATTCAAACCGTTCTTCGACAAAAAAAAGAGTTTTGAGCTGGCCCCCCGTTTTTGCGAAAATCGAACATTTCGATACCCCTAGTATAAGTTGCTAAGTATGTAAGTTGAATTATAAGTCCGAATAGGTGAAAGAAAATTTCGACCCCTTCCTCTAAAATAACCACTTAAAACATTGTCTCTAAGTTATAGGCATTTCTAAAGCCTCAGAATAGATCATGTGGAGGATTTTGAGATGTCCTTCCTGATTTGTAAAAGTTTTCCTGCTTTTACATTTTTACTTTCTCCTACCCTGAAGGTATAAAAAGACAGTAATGCATTCGGTTCAAAATTCTGATGGAAAGATTTTGACATATCTGAACGAATTATGGTATTCTAATGCCCGGTTGCACAAAACATTTCTGAAAAGTTAATCGGAGATTAACGGACCGTTAGCCAATCAGATTGAAGAATTCAAAT
>JAWQRJ010003267.1:0-12305 GCA_033557515.1 Diorygopyx duplodentatus | reverse complement strand
TTTTTTCATATTTGAAATACGTTGATTCCAGACACAGTTTTACTCCTTCTAAGAATTCGTCAATGTTTAAATCTGTGTTTTTTCTAATTTGTGGCCAAAATTGTTTGATTGTGGTTATTATTAGTTCCATTGAAATGATTTTCTTTTATTTTGTCTATTTGTTTTAATTTTTGTACGAATTCATAAGAGTTTTTAATTGAGTGTGGTTCATTTCCTATACTTTTTGCAACTATGTTTGATAAAAATTTTGACAGTTTATATGTTGGTGCATCTATCCCACTTACTATTGGTCCAAAGGGTATGTTTTCTTTGTGAATTTCATAATAATATATACAACAAACAATTTATAAATATAAAGAACAAACACTTCAAAAAACTTATAAATCTTAGGAAACAGCACAATTTCTCAATGTTAAGCGATGAAGATGATGTCATTACCATTTACTGGTATTTGCAAAATGATTCTAAATGTATTTTCATCACTGTTATTTAATTAGAAGTCCTTTTTCCAGTAACAGCTCTAGTTTTGGAGCTATGAAAAGGAGCGATTTTTACAAAAAATATATAGCAATTTTAAGCTACAACCTTTTATTACACTAGGCTAAGATTTTCTCGCATGAGCCGATTCAGGAAGATTACTTTGAATGCTCCAACAATAGTCAGCCATCATATTTGCATTCCAGTAACCCTGGTATCGCTCTTCCACAGTGCGAATATCTTGATCAAAGCGTTCTCCTTGCTCTTCACTTAAATCACCAAGATTTTCAGCCAAATGGTCTAAATCGCTGAAGAGGATATGTAGCTCTTTTGCAATGCTCATGTTGCATCCAAGTCGCTGGAGACATCAGTTGCTCAATGTGTTGAGAGTAGTTTTTATTTCCTAAGAAATTTTTCAATATCCAAACAAACACATTCAACGCATATTTTTCAACATTTTTTCAACAAAAATTTCAACAAAATTTTCTGATCTGAGAGCCATCAAAAATACCAGCTCCTATCTTTTCAGTACTCAGTTTTGGAAAAGTTCTCGTGATGTACTTAAAACATTCCCCATCTCCGTTGAAAGCTTTTACGTACTGTTTCATAAGCCCTAATTTAATATGCAAAGGAGGCAATATTTTACGGTCTCTGGATACTAGTGGGCATTTATCACATTCAGCCTACTCGGAATTAGAGTCTCCGTCAAAGGTCAACTTTTCTTAGACCAGTGCTCAGCTTTAGGTCTGCTGTCCCATCAGCATGTAAAACAGGGATGTTTCGTATAACCGCCTTGTTGACCCAAGAGGAAGTTCACCATTTTCAGGTCTACACATATAACCAAGTTACGTTCTGCGTACTTTATTTTCTCCATTAACCAGGAAATCATAGGGTATTCTTCTTTAACTTTGGTTGAATGTGCAATAGGCAAATAACCCAGTTTATTACCATTGTACAAGAGCACATTTAAGACTGCGTTTTGATGAGTATAAATAAACGCCAATCATTTGAATCAAAGTTTTGTAATTCCATTGGAGCCATTAAACCAGAAAAGAAAAGGAGTACATTCTTTGTCCTTCTGCGATAAACCGAGATATTTGTTTTCGGTGTTACTAGGTATCTTTCTTTCGACCGAGAAGCTAGAAGTTCTGATGCTATTTTTGACAGTCCGAGATCTGGGCTCAAGTCATCTAGGTCATTTTGATTCAGTGGTCTAGGTTCGCTGGGGCAGTAAAAGTCACTATTCTCACCATCATCACTATCTTCTGGGTGTTCCTGAGATGTACTTGGTTGAGGACGCTCCTGGGAGGTACTGGGTTGTGTCTGTGGTACTAACTCATCACTAGAACTCATAACAAGTCTAATAGCAGATTTTAAGTTGGGATAAATCCATTTCGAACGATTTTTGCGATTTATTCCGGTAATATTCACAAGGCAAAAATAACAGTCATCATGATGGTTTGATGGTTCACGCCAAATCATTGGAGTTTTATACTTAAATGTAGGTCTTTTCTTATTTGCCCATTAACGCAAAGACTCCACACAGCTTCTACACACCAAATTTGTAATCCAGGGCTGGATATTTGGTTCTATTGGCTTCTCAAAGTAGTCCACGTAAGCTTGTTTTACAAAGTCCGGCACATTCAATCGACATTCTTTAAACATATACTCGCCACAAATAAAACCAAAACTGTTAGGTTTGTTTACACAAGTTCTTCTTGATGACGACATCGTGATAGATTGATTGAATCTGGTTAATTGCTACACAGTTCGTAACAATTTGTTGACTAACAAGTGAATTACTAGGGGGTAGCTGAATCTCAAAAACTAGAGCTGCTAGATAAAATGTGAGGATAGATTCGAAATCAACAACGTCAAATTAGTAAAAAACAGCTGCAAAACTTCCTACAACAGAAAAAAAATGCGATTTTGTTTACCAGTGTTGTAGAAGGTTATGGAAGGTTACGAAAATACCTGCGACGGTTAACAACGAGGAGGAACAAAATGCCAGATATACAGGGACATTAAGAAGATAATGTAAGTGATTTTATGCGATTCTTCTCGAAATTAATGCCATCAACGTACTACCGAAGCTCTGCCGAATTCATCGAAAAATGATAAAAGATAAATTGAGAACAAAAATATTAAAGAAAGCATAAATGTAGATGATGAAATCATGATACTGAAGGCGGGTGATGCCTGTTGATTATTTTAAGAGTATTAGTGAATACGGTTGCGAAAAAAATCGTGTTCTGCAGCGGTTTTATTTGGAATTACTTTGTGACAGAATTTTGTCACCAATTGTAGCATTACATCTACTAATGTTCGAGAATATTATATTCTATTAAATTGCGCCAACCAACGAACCAGAAGGAATTATTAATTATGCTTAGGCACTACGAAATGGAAATGGCTTATACAACGACGATGAGAGGCTTCCAAAAAGGCTGAAGCTGAAAAATCATAAAAAGTTCTCTGGGAAATTTTGTGTCGATTGTAGACAAACTGGACACAGTGAAGCAACTTGAGACTTTAAGAAGAATGGCCCAAGGCAGAACGTACAATGCACTATAAGTAATAGATGTAATGTATGCTCAATAGCGGTTCTACCAACGCGAGACGACAACCTGCAGTGCAAGTACATCGTAGATTCAGGTGCTGATCGATCGATAATTTATATCTGGGCAAGCGGTGAATGCCCAGACTAGACCAAGTATAGAAACCTTTACTGGTTTAGAAAACAAAATTGTAAAAACTCTTGACCACTGCAAGATGTACGTAACTCTGAGAGAAATTACCGTCGAGATGTTTCGCCATCGTACCTACCCGATGGAACAATACTCAGTGTTGACGCTCTGATTGGATGGGATATAATTAGTCAGTCAGGAATAGAAGTAATTTAACGGGAAAATGGTATTGATGTAAGGCATTAATTATTTCACACGCTGCAAGTTAAAATGAATAGTAATAAAGAGTCAATTAACTTAGGGCTGGACAAGCAAAATCACCAAAGGCTCAAATGAATCATTGACCACTATCGCAGCAACTGTTACCACCGGCTTCACCCTAGACGTCTAGCCCACGCAGAACGTATGCAGTTGAAAACAATTGTTGATACTCTGTTGAGTCTAAGCATTATACGAGGAAGTTCATCACCTTATGCAAGCCTCATGGTACTAGTGATAGGCACTATATGTTAATTATAGAGAAATTAACGAGAAAACTGTCACAAATCCAATATGTACTGAAACAAACCGTCAGTTCTGCAACAGGTTACACCCGTAATGCGCTAATGTTTGGCAGTAAGAAAATATAGCGAATTCAGGGACCTTAAATGGTCAGCCCAATAACTTCAAATAGTGAATTCAGGGACCTTAGATGGTCAACCTAATAACTTCAAATAGTGAATTCAAGGGCCTTAAATGGTCAACGCAATAACTTCAAATAATGAATTCAGGAACCTTAAATCAACTCAATTGTTTCAAACATTCATTGACCTGAAATGGTCAGTCCATTCGCTTTAAATGAGTCGTTCAGAGACCTTAAATGGTCAGCCAAATAGTGAATCAGAGAGCTTATAATCGGTGTAAATGGGTCATTCAGGGACCTTAGATAGCCAATGCTGACTTTTTACGTAATCGACTCACGGATCTCTACTGGTCAAATGGTAAACCTTAGATGATAGACACAACATTTTCTTCCATAGTTCTAGGTGATACAAATTGTTCCGGGTAAGGAAGAATCGGAACCAAAGATGTGAGGACCCGTCAAGAACAGGATGGCCGTGTTGCCAGTAACTAATAATTAAAATTTCAGTTGGCAGTGATTTACATAATTTCTGTTAATTTTTGCGATTGTTCTTTAGTTGAAATAAAAGCTTGGTGGTATGTAGACCGTGTGTTTTATTTAATTCCAATTCACAATAAACTGCGAAGTTTCGTGCATCGATTTGCAAAATCTTTAAACTTTTTTGAGAGCTTGAAGTAGAAGACACTTCAAACTTTTCAATAAAAAAATCATCCCATCCATGATGTACATCTACTTCAGTAATAAACTCCCAGGATTGCTCCTCTGTATCCAAGGGAAGCAAACCAAAATCAAATGAATCAGGAGTATAACTACTACTGTAATTAAAGCAAGGTTCTTTATAAAATCTATCCAATGTGCTACCGTTAGAATAACTAAGTAATTTCTCTAAAATCAAAGTTTTTCTCTTATTTCTCTGACACTATCCTGTCTATGACTACTCGTCAAAGTGCTATATTTATGTTACAATATTCTGAGATTTAACATAATTCCACTGCTCAGCTGTATTCATTTTTTCGATTTTGTAATTGAGGAAATTCGCTTTTATTCACCTGATTTATTGTAATCCTTTCAGGCTGTTGTGGCAATAAGAAACCTACCGCCAAAGAAGTCTCATAAACAGAGTAATTATAAGTGGACATAATTTTTCTAATTTCCTTTTGTCTGATAAATTCCTTACAGATTCTTTTGGACAAAGGAATAGCGTATTCTGTCGAAGTATGTTTACCCCTACAGTGACAACAAGTGGGGTAACACCACATTTCTCAAGTAAATGGTTTCCAGCTCAAGCAGGACACCTAGGTCTCGACTTACACAAAAATTTTGTGTGACCATATCTACAACAGTTATAGCACTGTTGGAACTACAGGTGGAATATACAACTCCGAAAATCTAATATTATAAAACACAAATCGAGGGAGAGTCATCCCTTCAAAAATCACTACTTTTTTTCGCCTATTTTTTTTTAAGTACGTCTAACCTTCAATATTTGCCTTTCATTGCCTGTTCTCATATGTTGTAATAATTCGCTTTCAGTAAAAGATGGATCGATATTCCCAATAATACATATACAAGACATTCAATGATTCGGCACAAATGCCTTCCAATTTCCTTCTTTTACAAACTGATAGTTAACAAAATCATTGGTCCTTTTCTAATTGCCCAACTCCACTTAAATCCTCCTCCTACCCCTGTTTTCTACCTTCTGTACTCCAGGGATACCACTATTAAATAATAATTTTCCCGATGGTTCTTCAAATAGCCCAAGCTACTGTCCTTCGACTCCACATAAGCCGAAAAAGTGTGATAATCAATACTGCAATACTTAGAAAGAGTATTCTCATGTACTGAATAATTCTAAATTTTTAACCTCCTAAATAATGTACTACAAAAATCTAAAACATTTCTTTCAATATTCCACCATTCACCAAGTAAATTCAATGAAAAGCCTCTAGGAACATGTTCTTGTAAAGTTAGCAAAAAAACCCTAGGGATTCTTCGTCTACAAAGTTGTTTTCATATATATCTTCAAAATTCCTTTCAACGCGTTCAATAAAAGTATCAATTGACCTTAAATAAACCTTAATACTCTCACATTGATTACTGTCTTCCATTTTGTCTTTGGGAATAGCACTTTTATGTCGTTTCAATTTGTACTGACGGTTTAGCCAAAATTGCCATGCTTTGTACCAATTTCTTTGTAATTTTACACCAAATAAACAGGTATTGCGTAGTTTTACTATATTTCTCATCAGTGTTCAAGGTAGAGCGCAGGATGTCAAAAATTGTATCTCTTGATGGCCTATCCGATGCCAAGGGATTGGACCTGTGCATAAATGGCTCTCATCATAAATGAACTACTTATGCAAACATTTTTCTTAAATAATTCACGCTTTTTATGTCCTCTGGGGACTTTTTCCTCGCGACCAATTCTAGATCTCTTCGCGAAAAGGCTGTGGAGGAATTTCGCTTGACCGTGTTTATTGGTTATTTCGGTAGCAAAATTGTTCATGAATTTGTATGAGACCACATATTTCTAATTAAAAGCTCCATAAGGTGACGCCTCATTCCGATTCCTCTAGACAGGCCTTAAATCCATTGTTTTGCATGTTAAAAGCACATACATTGTAAGAACACTTATGTTTAAAACTGTATACTTGGAACAACATCATTTCATTAAAATTAATCTGCAATCAGAATAAACCACCCTCAAATGAAAACTAGTTGAAAAATGCGGAAGGACATTCCAAAAGGAGAAGAAGATTGCAGAAAGTGCAAAGTGACCGTTGAATATTTTTGAATATGATGATGATTAAAACCGTTAAGTATCCACGACTTATGTAGTCTATTATCCAGAGGCGCACTAGCTGTCTGTGGGAATTCTGAGTGTAGACAATTTTCAAGAGGGTAGCAATAGCTTAGTTTGTCTTTATCATATATCCGACCGTTGTTGAGTAGAGCACCATCAAAGAGGCAGCATAAATTCCGCCGTAAAACCAAGGATAAATCGGCAAAGCATACTTGCAACAATGGCACCTATCCATAAATTCAAAGTATTTTTCTGTGATAACATTTGACTTTTTTTAGTTTTAAGTTCTCATCACGAGAAATGGATATTATAAAGAATGTATACAACTGTTTTATTTGTTGACCTTCCGGTTTCACAAAATATCTACATTTATTCCATACCCCGACGCCCTCCTTTTTTCAACATCCTCCCCATCCACTCCCTACTCCTTCTTCCGTCCTCATCTAGCATTTCCCGCCAACCCCATTCTTCCTCCAACACCTCTTCGCACTCCCCGAGCATGTGCTTCATTGATTCTCATCCCTCCCCACATAGTCTACATCTTCTTTTCTCGTCTCTCCACCAATATCTATTAACCCTCTCTTCGTTCTCCACGACTTCTCCAAGTACCCCAGTAATCTCTCCTTCATCAACTCCCCGTATCTTTGGTTGTATTTCCCCTCCGCCACTCAAGTCCTTATATCCTGTCTCTGTCCACTATCCCTCTCCACTATTTTCTGCCATAGTCTCAATCCTTCCCGCCTCAATCGGACTCACCTCCATCGTCGGAAATCTCTCATAATACTTTCCAACTGACCGTACTCTATCCTCCCCTTTCTGATCTCCTTTCTGCATTCCGTAAAGAATCTAGATATCAATTTTTGTAAAAAAAAAAACTGATGTCACACGATTTAAAAATGAGTGTGAGAGGAATCCAAAATTGTCTGGGAAACCGAGAATATATTCTCGGCGAGAGTTGGGGACAATCTCATCTGGTCTCTATTAAAAGATTTGCCTCTTGCTTATGAAACACGAACAAAATAGCAACTAATAGGAACAAGAGTAATGAACAGTCATTAATATGTCCACGACTAATAGCGTCTACAGATTTGTTGTAGTAAGCGAAGAGTTTTCGGGGCACTTTAAGAATAAATTAGTGGATAGCAATCGCTTCTAAGAATTGTGCCATTATCGGAATGGCGTAAACGTCGACAAACGTATTGTTTACATCAATAAATTAATTTTTATTTGAGGAGTGTTTATTTTTAGTCAAAATGTTACAGCTACACTACTTACTCTGCAGGGCTATTTTGGTTAAACAGTTGAAGTTACGAGAGCGCTAACTTTGTACGACTGTTTAGCGTGCCACCTGCGCAATAGTTGAATTATTATTAGGTTGACCCAATATAATGTGTAGTACCCCAACATCTGGAAAGTGTGAGCTGCCGCTATAGTTTTCAAGCTTTATTTTTATAAATAAATAAATTTAAATTAACACTGTTACGATCTATGCACTATTCTAACCACTAGATTAGTGGTTAGAATATAAAAGGTAATTATTAAAAACTAAAGAAGATGATGGTTTATCAAACATATATTTACACAATTCTTATGCCTCTCTTACTTTCAGTCAAATTCTTTAGGAATTAACTGAGGTGGACAGTCGCGTTTACCCGAATTTTGAATGCCTATCAACTGATAAATATCAACTATGTTTAACTATTATTCAATCATAGCTTTGTCCTTTCCACTTGAAGACTGCAATGTCATACAATGCAGGGTTCTAAACAATATCTGGAGATTTTGATCTTCTGGAGTAGCAGATTACTGTTATTAACAAATACCATAACTTCTCACACCAAGCGACGTTACTTGTGGCCGAAAAGATCGAATAGGATCACGTGTGTGTGTGAAGTTGGCGCATCATTTCGCGGAATCTCAAAACATTTCGAGAGTTCTGGCTTCCCCTTGAATAGTTCCATAGTTCCTGATAGGCTAAATCAACAGTTCTGGCTATTAAACTTCTTTTAAAAGCCTTTAAACGAGCGAAATCGCTCTAATACTAAATTGAGACGCCATGTTCATGCTGCGCCTCGATGATTTCGAATTTTGGCCACAGTATTTCCGATTATTTAGAAATTTGGCTATAGTAATGTGAAAATTCTAAAAGTTTTGAGAGTTCTGGCTTTATTTTGAAGAGTTCTATACCCCTGCTAGCATGAATAAATAATTTTGTATGAATTCTGGTTATTCTAGAAGGGTTTTCGTCTAGGATGATGTAGGTACGACCGTACACTTTATAGTTTCGAGGAATTCTGACGATCATCCTACTTTTTTTCTAACAATTTGATTTCTTCCGCGAAATAATCAATAAACAGCGCAAGCTTGAGAGTTAAGACGCAGCCGAGGTAGGAGTTTTGGCTATCCTAGAAGAGTTTTCGTATAGGTCCGGACGTGTACTTGATAGTTCCGAGGAGTTCTGATAGTTAGCTCGTCCCACTTTTTTACTTTCCCTCATAAAGAAAAAGTAATGCATTCGGTCCAAAATTTTGATGATGAGATTTTTACATAGTTTTGATCTAGTTTCGTCTAGAAATATGTTCGTATATACAGATGTCCCATTTCTTCTAGACGGTATGCAACTTTAGTTTTTTAAATGGAACACCTGTATATTATTACATTTTTGGGTTCCATATGGAATTTATGGTCTATTTTAATAAACATGCATTTGGCTAAAGTCGCACCATTTAGGGGTTATTGGACAGTTTTGACCAAAAAATTACATTTGTTTAACATATCGGTTCGGTAATCAAATCTTAGCCCTCTTAGAGTCTATTTCAGCAAAAAAAAATTGAAATAAAAGTTGCACCCATAAAACTTCCACAGTGAAGTGAGGGGCACCATCTTATTGTAGTTACATGTTCTGTATCCTATTTAGAGCCGACATGTTCAAGGAGCTCTACTAAATTATTCCTTAAGATGTTAACATATTTTATACCATTTAAATGTCCAACTAAGAAAACTGTGCCAACAAGAAAATTATCAAAAATTCTTCATTAAGGACACTTGTTCACGTATATGCGTTTGGTAATCCACTTGGCCTATTCTTAGGACCTACTAAAGAAGGCTTTCAAATGATTCTTCTCTGGGATGACGCCTTTGTGGATACATTCCTTTGCAAGCCGGGTGGCTTTCCAAAAAACAATTTCCATTGCATTCCCCCAAAATGAATTCATATCCACTAACTCTTCGCGTGACAAGGTCACAATAAATAACAAAATAATTATACAAAATTAAATAAATAAGAAACAATTACAATAACGGGACAATATTGAATGAACAGTAAGATATACGCAACGTGGGATATTATTGGTAAGACACTTGATGTTTACTCCCTTTTTTCTCAAATTTCATGGCTATCTTAAAAAATAATGTTAAAAATAGAAGTATTCAAAATGAAGCCAGAACTCTCAAAATTTTTTGAGTAAATAATCAGAAATAAATCGAGACGGAAGTTAGTTATAAAGCTATTCAAGGAAAACAAGAACTCTCAAAACTTATTACGTTTTTACGATGTTATAGCCAGAATTTTAAATAATCAGAAATAAATTTAAACGCAGCTACGCGACTCTAGCATCTCAGTTAGATTTAGGCCAATTTCACTGATTTAAAAGCCAGAACTATTGACTTAACCGACCAGGAACTATAGAACTATTCAAGGGGAAGCCAAAATTCTTAAAAAGTTTTGAATTTGAAACGCCAATTTCACACACACTAAGATCACCTATTATCTGTGAATGTTCCAATATAGACTCCGAGCTGCATTGGAAAGGTCGCATAGATAATAGTACGTGCGAAAACCACAGGTCTGGCCGAAGGCTCTTTGTTAAGAACTGCAGGTTATGCTCAATCTCCATTACATTTGCACGTGTGAGGATATAGATGCCCTAAGAGCATGGGATCTTAAAGGATATCTTAAGATTATCAACGTGATATGAAATGTCATAATCTGTCCATTAAAAATAGTTTAGATAGACAGAAGCTAGAGTAGCTCTACAACATCTCTTCAGTGTGGTACACTGACGACTCCAAAATAGAAGAATGGGTTAGAATTGGCATACGTGGGCCTCAATTTAACCAAGAAAACAATTTTATTGATTTTATTCTGTAAAAAAGTGAGAATCACTTGTTCTATTTTATTCCTTACTTCATACCTTTACATATTAGAAATATGTATTTTATAAACATATTAACATATTTTACAGCGTTTTGTCACCTAGTAAAGAACTTTTGTTAGATAATTTTGTTAGTCAATTGAGTTCGTTAGAACCAGACTTGACTACATACTGCAGAGTTATTGTAAGATTGGTATCTTGATAACGGCAAGACCTACAGGCTCGGTTAAATGAAGCAATATGGGGGTGTTTATCTAAGCTATTCAGACCTTCTTTTGTTTTCGTAAAAAAAATGCATCGCCTACTAGAATACCCTGAAAAAAACCTGAAAATCGTCATTTTCTTCAAATGTGAATATTTTCCATATTATTTATCGTATCAAAAAATTTCGAGGGAAAAAGTTGTAGATATCAAAACATTCTGTTGGATAGATAATATAAATATTTTTTACCTTGCACCAGTTTTGTGATATGTCCCACAGTTGTATTTTTTTAAATGGAAACCATACTTGATTTTTTTCCCTTTCCAACAATATAAGGTTCGAGGTATTTATCTTTCATTGTTTAGGATATGAAGAAAAATCACATTCCACACATATTTTAACCCACGTCACGCTATCCATGATTAAGAACTGTTTTGTTTTCAAAACAAGACTGCATATCTAGCATTTATTATCTTTTGTGCTTTAGAAGATATAAGGGAAAAAAAATTTCTGTAAAAGCAGTTCTGCTCAAATTTAGTACATCAATAATCTAGATCAACAGTCCAGAAAAATACCAAAAGCAAAATATAATCCGAAAAAAGCGAAAGAACGGATAGGCAGGAAGAAGACGAAATGGGCAATAAATTTGGAAACGAACTGGAAGTGGAAGGTAGGAAAATGGGAAATAAGGGTAAGATGTTCATGCTGGGGCTACACTCTTGCCAAGAGACCTCGGGTCCCGGCCCTCTTTGACTCGGGACCAAAAACCGACATGCAACGGACCGCACCCGAGGCTATGAGGCAGGGCAAGACTAGCCGAGCGGCCCTACTACACTCTCGTGCCCCGGGCTGCCTCGGGGTGTCTCGGCGAGAGTGTAACCCCACCTTTAGAGTCAGAACATGGAATATTAGAGGAGTAGCCGGGAAAGAACATGAATTGATAGAAGAGTTCGCAAGGAATAGTTTGGAAATATTATGGATAACTGAAACAAAGAAGAAGGAGAGGGGAAGTGGAACTAGGAAATGGTCACATTATGATATATAGTGGAGTTGAACAAAGGGAGAGGGCAAAGGCAGGAGTGGGTTGCATTATAAATCGAAATAGATTGCAGTATGTTAAAAAATGGACAGCGATAAACGAAAGAATGTTGAAAGTTGAAATGGGTATAAGCAAAGGAATAAACACAACCATATTGTGGACCAAATGAGAAAACGAGAAAACAAATAAAAAGGACGAATTTTGGAATAAATTGGGAGCAGAAATTGAGGACACAGAGGGAAGAATACTAGTAACAGGAGATCTGAAAAGCAGAGTAGGAAAGAAAGATGAGGAAACGGCAAATACAGTGGGAAGTAA
>JAWQRJ010003266.1:0-12306 GCA_033557515.1 Diorygopyx duplodentatus | reverse complement strand
ACAACGAAAAAGGCAGTATTTTTCGTACTTAATATGATAGTCAAAGCCGAGATATGATATCTCATTTAGTTCAGGAGATTTCAAATTTTCCGACGATAAGCAAATATCAAATTTATTACAAAATGTCAAATATCTCTGAAAAGATACGCTTTTCGTCACTTATGTAATTAATAGAACGACCCTTAAATTAAAAAAAAAATATTTTTTTTATAAAAGACGATGTTCCATTTAAAAAAGTAAATATAACTCTTGTAACATTTTACCTGAACATCTTGGATAGTATCAAATAATTTTGGGTTAAACAGTTTAAGAATTTCTTTAAGAAGTTCATTTTCTGTTTAATCGTTTAGTCGCAGGTATGCAGATAAATGAGACATCCCGTATGTTAAAAATCGAAAGAGAATACAATTTTACACCTAATTATTGAAAAATTATTATATCATTGCATTGAAAAAAATAAAGTTATCCATGATTGTAATTTTCCAACTTTTTACGATCATGTCATAAACATTTAACATCTTACTGTATTCAGTGAACAACGAAAAAGGCAGTATTTTTCGTACTTAATATGATAGTCAAAGCCGAGATATAATATCTCATTTAGTTCAGGAGATTTCAAATTTTCCGACGATAAGCAAATGTCAAATTTATTACAAAATGTCAAATAACTCTGAAAAGATACGCTTTTCGTCAATTATGTAATTAATAGAACGACCCTTAAATTAAAAAAAAATATTTTTTTTTATAAAAGACGATGTTCCATTTAAAAAAGTAAATATAACTCTTGTAACACTTTACCTGAACGTCTTGGATAGTATCAAATAATTTTGGGTTAAACAGTTTAAGAAATTCTTTAAGAAGTTCTTTTTCTGTTTAATCGTTTAGTCGCAGGTATGCAGATAAATGAGACATCCCGTATGTTGAAATTTTTTATTATTGCTCTATAACGAAGTTGATAATTTTGGAGGAAAAATGCTATTTGTCTATTATTTTAAGGCTCCAATGTAACAAATATTAGTGTCTTGTGTTTCTTCTATTAGCAGACATAGCTATACTGAATGACATTCTTTTTTTTCAGAAATAAACTTCTACAACCGTTATGATGGTAGGCGTTCGCGAGAAGCTTTTTTTAACTGTTTGTGTGTATGTTAATAATTTTAGAAACCATATGAAATGTACTTGTGTAAAAAAACTAAAAATTATATGTCTAATCTAAAGCTAATAGTCTCAGAAGTCAAATTTAAAATCCAAGAAGAAGCCGTATTTTTCAGCTTCTATACTAGAAGCTACTCCTACCTCTTAAGAAATAATCTCGTATTAAACACATTAACTTCTGAGAATGGAAACAGTAATGAAATAAAAATAGTTCAAAGCTTTCAAACCATTTTGTAAATTATGTTAATGGCGATAGTGAGTTGTAACACTTTTGCGTAAACATGAAAATTAAAGAGCAGCATTTTGTTCATTCAATGGAAAACCGTGTTTACAATGTCAGCATGCTTTGCGTAAAATTAATTACGAAGCTTAGAATTACTTATTTTTGCAAGGATTTTATTAAAATCCCTGCGAAAACAAGGCCTTTGAAACCTTGCAAGAAGGTTACAAGAAATATTCCGGAGTGTGCGGTATAAGAGAAAACACACTACCATCGCCATAAAACTCAACTGAGTGGAAAGAAGTATGCAGGATTTTCACTAGACCTCGGATAATATAAGGGATGTAATAATACCCCTGCTACATTTTTGTGGAATCACTGCCATATTTCTGCGAAACGTTTATGTCTGGAATGTAATCGAGACAATGACCTTTGGAGGAGAAAATGACGCCCTAACAGAAATAAAAGGAACGCCAGTATAGCTTTTCTAATTTAACCATTTTAGACCCGCGTTTGATGCCATCAAATTCGGCTTTCGCATTCAAATGAAACGGCCCCGATGTCATTACAGATATTTCCCCGCATTAACCTTTTGTTTTTTGAATGTCATCTGAAAAAAAGAATCGATATCGGTTGCCATCATAACGGTTTTTTGCTCTTTTTAATGATGCTCAAGGCACACTGTACAGGATTTAAAAACCAAAATGTCCGTTGTTTTTGTTGGGTTGATTAAATTTTTAACCATTTATTAAACTACCTTTATTAAAATAGATACTTGCATAATGGAAGTAAAACGCGATTTTAAATAAAAGGAAATGTTACTTGCAAATATATTCACGCACATTACGTACAATGCCTTTGGGATTTTAGATGATTACATAAAGTTTGTATGACTTTCTTTGAAGCACTACAGCCGCTTTGTGCTGGCTGTAATTATAAATGAAGTTTAGTTCCAGCTGCAGTTCCTGTATAAAAAGAAAATAAGAGTTGGGTCCAAAAACTAAAGAGTGTTTAATTTGGAAATGTATATTATTTAATCATTTTTTGAACATACCTATTGCTCCATCAAGTCTATTTTTTAATTCTATTACATAATGTAATATCGTATTTAATCGTTTTCATAAAGGTGTCTTTTTCTGAAATTAGTTCTAATTGTTCTAATGTTTATTTACAACTTGCTACGTGCAACTTATTTGCTAAAAATATGAGTATGTAGTGTTACTTATTGATTGGCTACTTCTATTGGCTGTGAATGTTGTTACAGAAATCACATTGCCAGCAGTGATGCATTTGATTTTGCTACTTAATTACCTAATTTTCGAACACTATTCAAACAAGTTTCACCTCCATAGTAACTGTATGTATAACCTTAATAATTTTCAGGTGGAATTAATTAATTTCCAGATAGATCTGTTTATACCTATACCGTATTAATTCAATTACGAATAATTGTGCATATCTGAATTGCCGAGCACGCAGATCCGGCACTAAGAGGCTTGTATAATGTCAGTGGATATCAGCCGTGTTCTGCACTACTATAGTCCTATTCACGGCGATTGCTTTGTATGGAAGTTGGACAACAAACTTTAATCCCGATGAGCTAGGAGATGACAATGGATTTCAACTTTTTCATAAATGTAAATTGCAGTTGGTGTGTTCCGAAAATTTCGTATTTAATTATTTCCAAAATAAGAAATTAGAATTTCTGAATGTATATTCAGTTTAAGATAATTCAATTTATAAAAATAATTCTTCAAAAAATAAATTGAATTAAAAAAAAATCAATTTATCAGATAAAAAATACATAAAATAAAACTCTCTTTGTAAAAAAGAAAACTATTTTTCTAGTTTGATTATTATAGCATCCGGTATAGTTTGTTTTATAATATTTTCCACAATATATCATAATTATAATATTTTTTTGTGAAAACTGTTTAGAATATAAACAAAATATTTGATGTAAATCATTGTACGACTTTCTCTTACCTACCTTAAACATTGAGGTTGCTTTTGTTCTCATAAATTTATGAAAGACATGTGATATGCGGTATTGTTTAATTATTAAGAAACCTTGCTAAAAGTCGATCGATTTACGTATTGTTCTTAAAATTTTAATGGGCGAATAATTGTAATGTAATAAAATTAGGTTCACTTAATGTAAATTCTTTACCCTATACTTTTCACTTTTCACTGTCGCCAGTGTTGACAATTGATTAATATTTTTTTAGCTTATTTTGCGGTAGGTACATTTTGAGCCATTTCCCTTATTTAACTCGTCCTGTAGTAGGAGACATATAGAACATCACCAGGTAGGAGTTCTCTATTACTCCTACTCACGCTGATTTCAATTAGCCTTTGTCCGTGTGCCGGGCAAACTTTAATCCCTATGAGAGAGGCACCGGACGACAACTGACAATTATTCGATCCTTTGTGTGCCACAGATTGAATTTTTCCGAGTTTTCCGAAGCCGTGGAGTTATAACGATATCGTCGGCCCCCTAAAAGTGAGACCGATCGATCTGTCCCACCTGGTCGTCGACAGGTCGCCATTTATTATTCATAAGTTGCATTTGAATTTTTATTGCCCCTTCGGCACGGTAACCTGCTTTAAAGGTAGATTTCTCGATAATTTTTCCAACGTGCGAGGTCGCGAATACAAAGACATCCTTTTTTTTCGAGCAGCCAGTTAAGGTTAAGTGAATTAGCAGTTAACTTATCCAATCAACCAAAGGCTTCGAATAGGAACAGATCTTTTCAAAGATCACAGTAAGATAAAATGAGTGGGCGGAATAGCTGAGGTTGCAGCTAGTTTTAGTTGGTTAACTTTGCTCACATTGGTTCTCGACTCCTACGTCCAAGTGAGAATGTGTAACGTTAATTATCAGATATCTACAGCTTAGTTAACACATATAGTTAACGATCCAGACAACTATATCGGATACATCAATTTTCATCACACGTTAATAACGAATAAGTTAGTAACAGTATTGGCGCAATTTTTTGAAAGTATGAATAAAATATACAGTGCCCGGTAACATAAATGAAATATTGCCTCAGTTGACAATAAATATTAATGCAGCGGTAGCTGGGAATATAAAAACTGCAAATTTCCCAAGCGAAAAATGAAGCGGTTAGCTTACAATAAAGGAGCAATTGCACGCCACAAACTGGAACTGCATACAAATTAGCAAGTTAACAACGCAGCAGGATAAATCCCTGAAGGACTAACTATTTAAATTTAACATCAGCGAATGAGAGGGGGCAAACGGGGCATTTCAGTCGGAACATGTAATCTGTTTTAGGAAATCTTAGGAAATAATTTTTAGTTTCTCACTTATATAACACCATAACAATTATTTGATAACGGTTTACTTTTTTAATGTATTTATTAAATGCAATTTTCAGAAATTTTTGGAATGTCACTACTGAAAATTTTACGTTTTATTATCATTTTATAAATCACCTTAGAGACAGTAGGAAAGGTGTAAGTGGAAAATTATTGGAGGAAACTTTTATTCTTTATTCTATTTAGAAAAACAGTGGTGGCATCTAGAATACATAAGTAAATAAAGGTCGTTTAAAAAGTATATTAGAAGTGCCTTTCGCGAACTATTTCCCTGAAAGTGAAGATACACGTTAAAAGACAATACAGACGTTTAGTCCGGAATATTCTAAATATTTGTTAGATAATCCATTTATCACAGCAAGTTAATGTAGAGGTGCAATTATTGGGATTTTCTATGAAAAACATTCCAGCTCACACAAAATTATTACAACTACTTTTTGTATAAACCCAATGAAAATTATCTACTAACAGATACCTCATCTCAAAGGTAATGAGAACCGTAACACCTTAGCTCATTAACGTTTACAAACTCCACTTCAAAAAAAATAATTGTATTCCGCAATCCGGCAGCTCGTCTAAATATAATTATGAATGTGAATTATGAAAAGCGTTGTTTGATGAGACTTTTAATTAGTTTTTGAAAACGACTTCTTGAATTAACAAGAGGAGAAGTTGTTGAGTTTATTAATTGAGAAGTAAATTGGAGAGATTTTATTATTAAGTTCCCACTTAATTTTTATAATTTAGAGTCAAAATGCACAATTCTGTGGCATAAGATACAAATGTAAAGTTCTTGTGCATCGTGTGCTTTATTAAACATTTAATACAGTTGAATTTAGTTATTTGAACTGTTATTTGAATTGTGTTAATATTGTATTCCGTATTTTTAAATTCACCAATCACATGGAATAAATAATTACCTTTTTGTTTGAAGGATTAAGAATATGTTATATTGATATCTAAACGTCCTTTTGGTGTATCACAATTATTGCTTGAATGGCAATATAATGTATCGCAATATGAAGGTGTCGTATTGAATAGCGACAATTGCAGCAGAATTTGCTTCTCAAACGTGAAGGGATTTGTTGCCGCTCCTAAATAGATGATTGATGATATTTGAAGTATTGAATTATAATACCCTCTGTTTAGAGGGTATCAATGCTCTGTTTAGTGCTTACAACACCGGTATTCCGGAATACCGACAACCGGCATTAATGTAAAAATACCGGTATTTCTGTATTAACATATTCCTATAAAAATTACATTTTATAAGTATATTTAATACAGTTAAAAGTAATGTCCCATAATTGAATGAATAATTATAATTTACCACTCACATCAATTTTCTTGTTTCTTCTCTAATCTTCTCTAATTTACAGTATCTTTGATAGCGACTAAACGGTTAGGAAGAGAAAAAACTTTAAAGGGGAAATCAATTCAGCTTATTAAAGAATATAATTAGAGAACTACTTCCTTAGTACTTGTAGTTTTGGTGTTCATACATTCGCCACTTTGTCTGCACAATGAACCTTCCTAGAGGAGAAATAGTGGATAGGTTTTTAATCTTTGAAGTGTTTTGTAAAAGCCCAAATTTACTGCATTGAAGTAACTATAGTGGAAGGTATGTACTATAGAATTCTTACTGCATTTCGATATATTACCATTGCAAAACTGTGCAAATTATTATTAAGAATATTATTAAGAATGTGCATCATTTTGCAGAATTTTACATTAGACCTGTATTTATATTAGATTCTGTATTGTTTTGTCACTCTTGATAGTGTTTTATTATTTTTGAGCCATTGATTTAATTACTTATAAGGAATATAACAGCTAAAGTCCTTTTTAACTTAAGTCTTATCAAATGGAGTCTGACTGTACTGCAATTCACTTTCAAAAATGATGCCCTCCGATCAAAAATTATTTTTTAACAATATTCAAAAATTACATTACAGTATATTCGGTTTACACGAGGCTTCATTAAACATTGAAAAAGTAAACAATATTTCGAAAACATTTAGAAATAACGTTAATAATACATGAATAAAATCGAAAGAAATACTGTAAACTTAATTCATTGACTCATCCATAATTGTAATTTCGAAAACATTTCGCTTTCCACAGCAATACATTAAGGAAGAAAATGAAAATATTTTTCCATCTTAATATCACAACAAAACCTGGAATATGCCTAAACTGGTTTTATCTGCTAACTTTTAACTCAATTCACCCTAAAACGTAAGTTTTTGGGCTACCTTGTTTGGTGCTAAGCTTAAGCTCCATTGCAATTACTTTTGGAAACAATAATTCAAACAAAAACAGCAACATATAGATCTTTTAACAGCATAAAATTATTTTTTAATACCCACAGTGTCTTCAGTTACTTTGTACATACTGCGTATTCAGTTAATTGCATTAAATATTGAGAAAATCTCGAATATTACGCAAACCGACAGAAGTAACGCTAATATCTGATAATTGTTAATAGTTGTTGAAAAATTATTATACCATTGCATTAAACAAAAATCAAGATCAAGATCATCTACTTTATTCAAAGTTAACGGAATTCATTTGAAGTCAACCTTAATTTAAAAATAAAATTTATTTGTTTTTTGAATATTACTTCTAAATATACATAATAAGTAGGTAAAACTCTAATAGCGATGCCGGTATTAATACCGGGATACCGGTAGTAATACCCTTGACAAATGAGTGTATGCCAAGTTTGAAACAAATATAGTCGTTGCAATTTTACAAGTAAAAATGTGATTTCTTTCGAAAATTTCAAAATGCCTGAGAAAATTGTGGTTAAACGTTGTACGTCGAATTCTTTTTAGAACTTTCTATATATCAAACACCATATATGTATAGACACAAATATCCTAAACCAATAGAAGTAGAGAAACCGATCTCTACTGCAACAAAAATATAAAACGACATAAAGCATTGCCAACAAGGGAAGACCAAGGGATAGACCTTGGAGAATAGACTTTAGCTCTTTAGGGTTATCTGCAGGTGTCTACCGTAGACCGTCCATTAGAAATATATTGAAATAAAGCCAGTCTGAAAAGTTTGAAAATTTGGATTTGAATATGGTAGGAAGGGAACTAAACCATAAAAATATTTTCAATAAGCTGGTGGTTGCGGTTATACCGGAAGTTGACAACAGCTTAGTTATTTTAAATATAATGACCCCAATTTTAATTTTTTTTTCTGCATCTACATTCAATTTTCAACAACTTTTGTAATATGTTTGTCAGGCCTAAACTTAATTGTTTTCGAAATATTGATTATTTTCGCAAAAATTATGCAACCGCAGCAACATTTTGAAAAATCGAATTTTCATAATCAGACTTATGCGATAATGTTCATACTTCATTAACCATTAGTTGAGACATCGAACTTTTCAGAAATACACCCGGCGGGACATTCTTACATTTTGAAAAAGTGATTTTCTCCCTCACCTAAAATGTATCCTTTTCCGATTATTTAAGTTTTTTCGAGCTCTTGCTACAAAAACGATCATTTGACAATACATTCATTTGTCGTAAATTGTGTTTCCTATGCCAACAAATAATAAGTAGAACGTCCAGGACATTTAACGAAAAATATGCGAATTCGCCGCCACAAGGAAAAACATTTACAAGGTTACAACCCAATTTTTTAAGTCATGGGACATTTTCATACTTCATTAACCATTAGTTGAGACATTGACCTTTTCAGAAATACACCCGGCGGGATATTCTTAAGTGCATTCTTTATAATACTGTAGTTATAGTTTTAGTATATATTTATGGTAATCTAAGACATAAATTATTAAAGAAAATGTTCAAATCGTTCTCCATTTATTTCTAAACAAATCAATTCTTGCAGGTCTGTTCCATGTACCCAATCTTCGAAACCATCCGTCTTCGAAGTCATTTATCAATTGGTACCAACACGATTGTAGTTCATTTAATGTTAATGTCTCTAAAAAGTCTGCCACCACGGTTTTTAGGATTTCCAAATATTTTGCCCCATTTAAAAAGTCATCGTAAATAAAATACCGAAATTGGTTGTTGTAGGTACAACAAACAAAATACGTTGAAACTAAATTTATTTTGAAAGTTCTCATCGCGCGTCACATGAGGATTTTAATCTGTCCAAAGTGAAGATTTCGACCATTAAAAATTCCTTCTCTAGATATTTTCGCTTCGTCCGTTCAAAACACTAGAACCATCTCATAGAATTCTCGTCTTTGCCCTGCGTCTTGTGGATGCATTGCTCTTGTTGATGAAAATTTAAAAGGATCAAATCCGTTTTTCCTTAAACTCTTCTGCATTGAGCAACGAGATTTGTCCAAACCAGCTACGGCAGCACGAAGTGAGGATTAGCATGGAAATAAGATAAAACCATAGTGACAGTGTTCTCGCCATTCGTGACTTAGCTTTTCGTATTGATCCAGTTGCTTTCCCATGACTTCTCCAATTGCTTTCAATATAGTCAAGAATTAAGCATGGGAAATATCTTGATAACCCGATTTCCAAATGATACATGCATTAATTTTTCACCCTAAATATGAAATCAACCAACCTAAGTTACATAAACGAAAAAATTGATAACTAATTTGTAGGCAACCCAATTTACAACAAATGAATGTCTTGAACTATGAGATTTGTCCAAATCAGCTACGGCGGCACGAATTGAGGCGTTTGCATTAGCATGAAAATCGTGACTTAGACTTGGAATGTCATCTTCTGAATTTTGTTCTATTAAGGAGCCAAAAATTCGGATATTTTTCGTTAAATGTCCTGCATGTTCTACTTATTATTTGTTGGTATTGACCATGAATAATAAATAAATTAAAAATATCAACATTGGAGTAATTATTAGTAGCCATTTTAGAACACAGTAAGGACTTGTCGTTTTGAATCGTTTTTGTAGTAAGAGCTCGAAAAACCTTAAATAATACGAAAAGCATACATTTTAGGTATAGGGAAACCCAATACCGTTTAACGAGGATTTTAATTCGGCATTCGATAAAATAAAAATATTTGGTAGGTGCTGTTTAAAAAAATCACTGTTTGTCAGTTAAGGTTTTCAGAGAGAAAGGGATGTAATATTACCAATCAGTATTTAAGAAAAATAAATTCATATTTTTGATTTTTTATTGGTCTACCGGTTTCGGTGCTTATAGCACCATCTTCAAGGACATTTTTTTATAAACTACAAATTAAAATCCTTTGTTACAATTATATAATAAAATTAAAATCACTATTTCATGAGTTAAGTATTCTTTAACTGTCAAAATTCAATTTTGTAAAGAATGTAAGAATGTCCCGTCGGCTATATTTCTGAAAATCTTGATATTTCAACTAATTGTTAATGAAGTACGATCATTATCGCATAAGTCTAATTATGAAAATTCGATTTTTCAAAATGTGTTGCGGGGTTGTATAATTTTTGCGAAAAAATTCAAGGTTTCGAAAACGATTAAGTTTAGGTCTGGCAAATGTATTATGAAAGTTTTTGAAAATTTAATATAGATTAATATCTTATATATATATATATATAATCATCTTAATATAGATTAAGAAAAGAAAATTAAATTGAGGTCATTGCATTGAAATTAACAAAGCTGTTGTCAACTTCCGGTATAACCAGAACCGCCAGCTTATTAGAAAATATTTCTACCTTTTAGGTCCCTTCCTACCATATCCAAATCCAAATTTTCAGACTTCTAGCTTTATCCGTTCCCCATATATTTCTAATGGACGGTCTACGGTGGACACCTGTATATTATGTGATTTACCCAGTCTATGGTTACTAAAAGAATTTGATAGAAGCAGCAGCTTTAAATCATATGTGTTTATAATATTTATTATGCAATTCTTATTTAGGATTATTTAGGTCTTAAAATTGTATATAGATCTAAGATATTTTTTACAATATCAATAGGGAATTAAAAAATGTTCATGGCTAAACGGTTAATTACGTACATAGATCTGCAAAAAAACACTTTTTGAAAATTGTTTTAATTTTGATGACTGATTATTATGTTATTTTCAGTCCTCATTGTAAAAATGTATTTTTTTCTGTCACGTAAAGTTTTTTCAATAAGGGATCGCATATTTTTAAGGAAATCACGAAATAACTCAAATTACAAAATACATTTCATTTTCATTGTATTAATTCATAAATCCACACAAATTACATTTATGTGTTTTCCAGGGTATCTAAAGGGAAAGGAACCGTTATACCAGGTCCATGAGGGACACGACGTATGACGGATGAAATGTTAGGACAAGATATTTCCTTTTTGTTGTTTAGATTAAAACCTTTCACATTACAAGTACAAAAGTAGTCATCAAAGCAGTCATCACAGTGATTTTTGGTTTCTCTCCAAACAATTGGTATACCACACCGAAAAGATGATTTTTTTACCTTCAAACCATTGCCTTAATTATTCTACACAAATAGAACAAGGCTTTGTGTGAGGACCAAGGCTTATTGTCGCCCATTTTAATGCCAAAAGAAACGAAATTTTCCCAGTTCACAGGAATATTCAGAATTGATAAATAATAATACCTATAACTTCTTCTTTCCTTGTTTAAGTCCATAAATATGTTTATAAAACTCATATAAGTAATGTTTTCTTGTTCCTAGATATACTAAAGTGCTGAATGATGGGTAGTCAAGCAACCAAGAGAGTTTTTGCGGCACTGCTAGTGCACTTGATAAATAATCCTATATGAGGGTACTTACTTTTCCAAAGCTGCCCTTTCCAATCGCTCTGAGTATTTGAAAATGGTCGAAGTTCACTGGAACAAGAGAAAATTTATTACTTTAGACGAAACCGAAATGCCTGATAGATCGTAGTGCATTTACTATCGTTCTGTTTCAGATATATTGCTGAAATTTTAAAGTTTTCCCTAAGTTTTATTGCCTTGTGTATTGGTTCATTCCCATAAAATACCAAACTCATGTTTGCGCGGAACTAAAATGTTCGAAATATCAATATCATATTCGTTTTCTATCCTTCCGATGCCATATATAGTGCCGGGCGAATAAGCGGGAGCAAGAGGAACGGCGTAAACTTTCTAACTGAAAATCTGTCCACTGATTAAATGCGCTCGTCATGACCGCACTACGTTAATTTTGAAACACAAATTGAATCAATTACGGAGTTTGATCGCTTTTATCCTTTCAGATGAACCCACATAGCCTAAAGGTATGTTAATTGCAACTATGGGAATTAACTAACGTGCTCTGCAAACTTATCTTTACAGCACGACCGCAGTAGCATCCAGTGAATTAATTGTACATTATTTAATGAATGTATTATATGATGGCCAATTTTGTAATGAGTTGAATTTAGTGTGGCCACTATACGTGCGTTGACTTTTGAATCTCTGGAGTGGAATCTGAAACTAGGATGCATCAGGAGAGGGACTTAGGAATTTACTTAAAATCTAACCTCTTTTACTATCAGTTACATTAAGGATATTTTAAAACATTGTCAAAGACGTCACAATTTGCAAATAAATTCGAACAAATCTAAGGGATGTAATACAGGTGAGGGGACCTAGTGAGTATTCATATAATAC
>JAWQRJ010003265.1:0-12306 GCA_033557515.1 Diorygopyx duplodentatus | reverse complement strand
AACAAAGAAGTATTAAAACACATTAATAAAGATTCTATTCGAAGGAATCAGCGTGGGAATGTTGTTATAATAGAAAGCAAATATTCATCAGGGCAAGAAGAAAAAAGTGCAGATGAATTAATATTTGATCAGTTTTACTAATCCATTTTCTTCCTTGCATTAAACATTGTTTAGTTTCCCAACATGTCTTCTCTTTAAAAGACATTTTTGAAAATAACATGTTAATTGTAGAAAACAAAAGCTGTTAAGAACAGATAAGTACAGACAATAATTTTAAATTACACACTAATACTACTTCGGTGTAAAAGTTATAAAAAGTGTAAAAGCTCGATTCACCAGAAACTTAATCTTTATTATTTTTATAACTAAAATGCAATTATTTACGTATCAACATTTGTAATATATGCAAACTGAGGCGAACACTGAAAGTCCGAGCGAAGCTCGGAATACCTGATAGATCGAGCGCTAGCTCGGTCTACCAGGTACTTTATTTATTATTTAACATAAAAAGTTACAATATAAAATATTTTTGTATTCACATAAGGGTAATAACTAGCCCGATCTTTATTTATATAAATATTTTCCTACTTAAATAAATATTTTGCGATTTTTGATGGTTTTTTGAGAAACTTAAACAAATTCTTTCTCATTTGATCTAAATATAATTCAATATTTTTCAATTCTCTAATATGACCGAAACAATTTTTTGATATCTCGCACAGATTTTTCATTAAAAAAATGATAAATATTCATTGAAAAATATTAGAACTGATTTCTTAAATTTTAACGTGTATATTAAAAAATCGATAAGAAATTCAATTTTCATTTTAGATGTGCAGTTTTTTAGAAATTTATACTGGATATATCATAGAATGATATGATCGAAACAATTTTTTGATATCTCGCACAGATTTTTTCATTAAAAAATTATAAATGGCAAAAACCCTCTTTGAAAATTCTGTTTTCAATAATGTCATATAAGCATCAAAATTGTACTATCAAGTCTCTCTCTAGCATAACTTTGGAACAAATTAATTTATTCGAATTTATTTTACATCGAAAGAAAGCTAAAAGAACAAACTTTCCAACAGTTAATAACACGTTTTATAGCAGAAAATTAATATAAGCAAAAACCTTGTTTGATAATCTCATATAAGCATTAAAATTGTACTATCAAGTCTCTCCCTAGCATAACTTGGGAACAAATTGACCTATTTTAATTTGTTTTACATCGAAAGAGCGCTAAAAGAAAAAGCTTTCTGACAGTTGATAATACGTTTTATAACAAAAGATTAAAATAAACAAAAACCTTGTTTGAAAATTCTGTTTTCGGTAATCTCATATAAGAATCAAAATTGTACTATCAAGTCTCTCCCTAGCATAACTTTGGAACAAATTAATTTATTCGAATTTATTTTACATCGAAAGAAAGTTAAAAGAACACAAATCAAAAATTATCTCCAAATCGACAAGTCTCTTCTAAAAGCATCGTACTTACTTTAAGAATTGCTAAATGCAAGAAAAGTTACTCTATTGCTGAAAAATTAATTAAACCATGTTTAATAGACGTGCGTTCCGAAATCCTCGGTAAAGCTGCTGCAGGTAATATGAAAAATGTTCTGCTTTCTAACGATACTTTTCAGCGTAGAATTAACGAATTGGCAACTGATGTCGAAGACCAAGTAATTCAAAAAGTAAGAAAATCACTGTTCGCAATTCAAATGGATGAATCTACTGACTTAACCAATAAAGGTGTATTTTTATGTTACATTGGTTATATTGATTACGAAATCAATTATGTCAAAGAAGTTTTTTTTTGTTCTATTGTACTTCTCAATCATACAACTAGTTAATATTTAAAGCAGTTGATAATTACGTTGAAAAAAAATCAATTGACTGGAAAAAAATTGTATTGGGTTATGTTCTGATGGTGCGGCCAGTATGAAAGGAAAACATTCGAGTGTTGCAATTTTTTTTTTAAAAGTGGGGGAGGGCAAAATGATTTTTACTCATTGTATTATTCATCTGGAGTATTTAGCTGCAAAAAAATTGTCTCCGGATTTGAACAATATTTTTATGCAGTCGATAAAAATTATAAATTATATTAAATGTAACGCACTAAATTCAAGATTATTTACAATTTTATGCAATGAAATGGGATCTGGACATGAAAATTTATTAATCCATGCAGAAGTGCAATGGTTATCGCGAGAAAAAATATTAATGAGACTGTATAAATTTAGAAAAGAAGTTCAAACGTTTTCAGATATATTTGCACAAAGTCGCACTTTTGTTTTGAGAAGGTCGGGGGGTTAAGTGAGAGAAAGTCGTGTGAGTGAGCAATACCAGTTGATTAACAATTAAGATGTAAAAGAAACTTACTATTTTTCCGGTGTTTCGTCAGCAAGTGGACTGATGTGTAAAGTAATTTCAGATTGTAAACCACTTTCAGCACCATATTGGGTGCCACTTTCAGCACCCAATATAATTATTGAAAACACCGGAGTGGAAACAACACAACAACCACAATTTGAATAACAATCATTTATCGCAATTAATCAGTTTGTTTTATATAAGAGCCAAAGCGCATCTCTTTACCATCTTACTTTTTATCTCTAATAATAATTTAAATAAAATTGAAATTAGAGACTTTGGTTTGGATTTAAACTAATGCATCTTTTCTTTTACTTCAATTTTTCAGAAGCAATTCAACCAGTGGTTTTTTAAAAATAATGGTGAATTGTCGCATTTGATGAAAAATTCAACCAGCATGCTATATACGACTTGGAAGGTGATTCCGGATCAAATGAGAAGATCAAGGCAAAAGATCGCACTTCAGCAAAACGATCATCATACAGACTTGTACTATTTCAAAGGTAAATATGCTTATGCTTCCCACAAAAGTATCCGTACATTTCCCACTCTGTGGTGTTTTCTAGTTCAGAAATATGTATGCAATTTCTTTTTATTATGGTTGTTTGTATATCTTCTTAAAAAATGCACTGTTAAAATTTCAACTCTGAATTTTAAAAAATCTATGTTTTAGAGGGCAATTAACTTTTGATTTCTTTTCTATTCAAAATTTGATGGCGAAGAAAACGGTTAACATTTAAAGTGTTTATTTATCCCGATTGACCTCTTGTAAAGATATAGTAATGGAAAACATTCAGCAAATATATATTTTTATTTTTGGCATAGAAATAATTTATTTTAATCTATTTTATAATTAATTGAAGTTAATATTAATTTGTAACCTGGGTTAAAGTATTTCAAGAATTTCCAACGAGAGTAATTAACTTTTTCTAATCTAACCAACACGAATATTTTACAAAAAATATTTAATATATTTATTATAATCTTAAAATTAAAATTCTTCGAAACGAAACAATGGATATTCATTCAGTTAAAAGCGTTTTAGTAAGTTAGTTTATAAAAATTTAGGTGTTGTTTGTGTATTGTTGACCATTCTAGATTACCTCGTGTATTCATTGGTGTTTGGCTTCTATTACGTATTTTCTATTTCTACACTTAGTCAATTCAGCAATTGTTTTCGATTAGTTTTGGACAGTTTACCGATTAAATATTGAATTAGTTAACTGTTGATTCCTAATTGTAGCCTTTTTAGGCCATTCTCTTATTTTTCAAATTGTGGGTTCAATGTGTGAACCCATTGTGGGTTCACGGAAAACTATCTCGGGTCGGAGTGGTTCTGGCGGCTCGGTAGTAATATCCTATCCCCACGTGCTTCGGAAGGCACGGTATAAGCCGTTGGTCCGGGCACCCAGTTGAACACTTCTGTTTCGGCCCGTATAACCTGTGGCCTCAGACGTTGAAGAACTCACGTGTGGGGCCACGGCTCGAGGTGTCTGCCTTGAGGCCGCTGGTGGCACTGGATGCCTTGCGACTTAAGGGGCAGCACAAGGGGCCCGACGGGGCATAAGTGCAGTGCAACCTAAAATTATTTTCTACTACATATTTTAATGGGAAAAAAAAGCTGTGACGATTTTATGACGTTTTTGAATTCCCCATGAAAGTTAAGGATCGCTTTATTAATTACATGACTGACCAAAAAGCACACCCTTTCAGATTAATTTGCCATTTTGCATATATTTAATTTCCGTAACTCTAATCTTGCATTTATCCAAATTTAGCTTTTCGTTTGCTCTTGCCAAGACTTCCTTCGAAATTAGGACATGTTCTTCAATGGTTTTTGCAAATGCTATCAAATCGTCAATGTATGTTTTTACACAGTTAATACCTTTAAATACTTTTGTAAATACTGTGTGAAAAATTTCAGGCGCACAAGCTAACACAACAGGTAATCTTAAAAATTGAAATCTTCCGAATGGATTATCAAAAGTGGTTAATTGGAAGAATGTTTATGCAATTTGTAGCAGTTAATGCAATTTATCAGAAACTCTTATTCGCATCTAGAATTGAACGATATTTCATACTATTTATTTAATTCGTGTGTTAATTCTTCAAAAGTTGGCAAGTGATGGTATTCACGTACGATAGCTTTATTTAAGTTTTGGGGGTCCAGACAATTCTTATTTTTCCATTTGGTTTATTCACCAATACTATTGGATTAACAAATTATGTAGGTTCGGTTATTGGACAAATGATGTTCATTCTCTTTAATTCCTTTTCTAATAGAGGTAGTTGCATGGAAGGACGCTACAGTACAAGTGCACTACTGTAATTTGAGCACAGGATGATTGTGTTTCCTTTAATTGTTATATGTCAATTCTAGATAATGCGTCACTGCCAACATTATCTTTGCCTTTAATATATTCTACATAAAAAATATACTCTTCTAAATCTAATCGCATGCGCGTAAGTTTTAAACTTAGGTTTAAAAAAGATTAAACTAATGGACAGCGATTTGACTTAACAACAAATTTCTGTCCGTAGACGTATGGTCTAAAATGTAAAATTGCCCAGAGGATGGCTGCTAATTCTTTTTCGATTGTTAATTTATTTATTTCTCCTGTTGTAAACGATTGTGATGCGTACGCTATTGGTAGTTCTTCGTCACCTTGCGTTTGGCTTAGAATTGCACCGCAGGCAAACTGTGAAGCATCGGTCGTAATTATGAACGGTTGATCAAATTGTGGATACTGTAAAATTGGTGGGATTGTAAGTGAATTTTTTAAAGCTTCAAAAGAATTTTCACATTTATTTGTGCAATCGAATTTTGCTTTTTTACGCGTCAATTTATTTAAACAATACGTGTACTGAGTGAAATTTGGAATGAAAGTACGGTAATACTTGCAAAAAGGAACAAATCTTCTCACGGCATCTACGTTCGTCGGGCGAGGATAATTTTTAATTACGTCACACTTTGAAGGGTCAGACAAAATTCCACGATCTGTTATGTGATGACCTAAATAAGTTACATCTTTCCTGAAGAATTGTCATTTTTCGGGGTTTAATTTCAGACAAAATTTTCTACAAGTTTCGAATACAGACCTTAAATTTTTTAGATGATGCTTTTCTGAACGACCTAATACTATCAAATCATCCACATACATAAAAGCTTTTTCTGGAGCTAAAGAAGAATATGCTATAGTCATCATGCATTGGAAACTGTTTGGGCTCACTGATAATCCAAACGGTAACCTTTTGAAACGACATGCACTTGAATTTACTGCAAAATTAGTTATGTCACGGGATTCTTCCTGTAGTGGTATCTGATGAAAACCTGAAGTTTAGTCGAAAACCGAGAACCACTTTGCTCCTACTTGATCAAGAATGTCCTCCTTACGGGATAAAGGGGATCGATCCGCAATTAGTTTTTTATTAACTTGTCCATAGTCAATTACTAATCACCAATTTTTATCGGTAATAATTGTTTTTTTTTGGTACTAGTAGCACTGGAGAGTTATAACTAATAACTGAAGGTTCTATAATATCGTTTTCTAACATTTTTGAAACTCGTTTATTGATTTCCTCTTTTTGAGAATGTGGTAATCTATAATTCTTTATATAAACCGGTTGATTATGCATTGTTCGAAACGATTGTTTATAAAAATTGTTCTGCATTAATTTATCTGACCTTAAGGCAAAAACATCCGAAAACTCTGCACATAATTTTGTTAAATCTTCCCCAACAAAAGTTGCAAAATTTGTATTGAGTTTGTTTAGAAGTTCTGAATTACTATTTTCTTTCTCGTTCTCTATTGAAAATATGTGATAATCTTCTAAATCTTCGGTTTGTAGTTGTATATTTTTTAAAGTTACGTAATTTGAATTGGTATTAACGAAATTTAGTTCGGCTTGCGAACTATACGTTACAGTTCGTTGTGCAAAGATTCCTGGTGCGACTTCTTGATTTCGAGTGTAACATTTCTTGAAAGAATTGTTTAATTTAATTTCTCTGGTAACCTCTGACCAAGAAGGAAATATTAACGTATTTACCTTTAGACCACTTTGTAAAAGTAATGACCTATAGTCGTTATCGGATCGGATTGTTATCGTACACTCGTTGTAATTTAAATTACACCTGTGATTTGACAAAAAATCTTTACCTAAGATTTCCGCATGCTGGTATCGGAAAGTTATCGTCTACTACTTGAAATTGTTGCTGTACAAATGCTGATGAATTATTGTTTAGTAGAATTCTTATTGACGTTGCTACGGATGATTTTAGTACTGAATTTGTGATACTGTGTATTGTACAATTTCTTGTGTATATAGGGTGATTACATGGAATTTTATTTCTCTTAATGAAAGATATATTTGCTTTGGAATCAATTAAAAATGTGCAGGGAATTTCTCCCATTTCTGTGTAAAGTGAAACAGAGTTGGAAAATTACAGATTATGTATACTCATTGGGTGCTTTAAGTTTCCGTTGAATAATCCCCCATCCACTGCGGTTTGGGGTGCATTGAGTTTTCCGACTCGTACGCCCTCACATTTGCAGTGAAGTTTGTATTTTTCTATCGTCCTCTATAGTCACTTGAGGATTGTTGTTGTCGTTCATTAACGTTACGTTGCATACAATTATTGTTATTATAGTTGTTGTTAAAATTTGTGCGATTATTACGATTTCCTCGGCGAAAAAATTGTGTGCGAGCAGCAAAATTTCCTCGATTCGCACTACGCCTCCCATTAAAACCTCTATAATAACCTCTTTGCGTAATATTCGGTTCGAAAACATTTGTGTTATTCGGTTCCGTGTCTATCATCAGAAATGTTGTAATTCCGTCTTGTAAAGTTTCGAAATTACCTACCTCCGTAATGAGTCGAGCTCTCTCTGAGTGAGCGTTCAGTGCTAGTGTTCGCAGAGCGCGGTTTCTTAGGAAATTTTGCGTCCTATCTTTGGGAACTCCTTCCGATATGTACGCTGTTAGTAAATTACACGCGAGATCATCTACTTGTTTCGCGAAAGTAGCACAATCTCTGAATTTTGTCTCAAATACTGCAACTTGGTCTCGATTACGTGTGATTTTTCACCTTTGCGTTTTTCTTTTAAGGCGAAAATAAGTTGATCGAGATCGTTTACATCATCTGAAATCGCTAACCTAGTTTTCCCTGTTAATCGTGTTTTAAGAAAGCTTGAGGCATTTTGCTCATGATCCGTGTATAATTTTGTTTTAACAGTGTAACGAAATCTATAAAAGAAATAAGCGGGGATGAATTACCATCAATGATTTCGGCGACAATTTATCTCCTAATAAAAAGAATTCATTTAGAGTTAACGTCATTTCGTCTTCTGTTGATGCATCCTCTGATTGTACATCAGTTTTCAGTAAGTTCTTATCGATTTGACCCGTGGGTTCGTGAGGTATGATATATTTTATATCATATTTTGAAATGCTTCGATAATCCTATCTCTGATTTTCACAAACTGAACATTAATCCACTTTTTATGATCTTCTTTAAGATTTGACCAATAGGTATTAACTGTATTTGTGAATTCGTTAAACTTAACAACTAAATTACGAACTATTTCCTCATGTATAAGACTTTGTTTAGGAGGATTAATCTTTATAGCCCTTTTAGATTGATTATAATGCTGTAACTTAATATTCAAAAGAATTGTTTCTAACTCTTCAAACTTCATTTACAAATTAACGTATTTATTAATAACTAAACCAAAATCAATAGAATTACAAATTAATTTTAAAGTGGAACCTAACTATTAACATTTAAAAAAAATTGATTAGATCTTAAATTAAAATTTAATTTAAAATTGTTTAATGTAATTATAAAATATTTCTTCATGCTCGTCTATCACTAATTGCACTTGCCGTTTATTGCTGACGTTTGCACCATTGAACGACACACTTAGTTCGCAGTCACTCACCTCCTGGTGTATTACGTAACGTTGCTTACGTTGACGTTTTCCGATTGAACTGTGGGCATTGTCGCTTCGTGGCAATGCTCCTATGGTTTGGAACAGCTACCCTTAGATTACGCCATCTTTGGAACCTGCTCGTCTCAGCGTCTTGCGTTGCACGTTACGTTTGTGTCTTGATAATTTTCTGTACGAAATCCCTAACCATCATCGCTAAGATTATATAGAACATAATAGTGATGTCGTTACTCATCTGTACTCTTTGTTCTTGGACCAGAAAATTTGCATTAACGGCACCATTTCAACCTCGTCTTTGCTTCTTTGCTATGCGTCTTCCCTATTTTGATCTTCTTATATAATGCTTTTACATCCTTCTTATACCGTATTCATATACTGTCCCCGTTGGGAACCTACGATCTAGAGAGCAGTGTTCTCAATCTTTTTTCCATCACGGCACAGTTTTAATAATTAAAAATTTTGACGACACACTGACAACAAGATAAATTTAAAAGAATTTTACTTGGTTATTTGATTGATGTACCTATAATCTATTTTTTAAAAATAGCATACAATAATAATTTTCAATGTAATATAAAATTCAAATTACAAAGTATACAAAATGTTTATTTAACGATACTTACTTACTTTCGGCTTCGTGACACCATTTATTTAACTTACAATACAATATTTTACCTGTTTTTCAATAAGTTTGTTTATATCCGTTTGCAATACAAACATTCTAATACTAATTTTAAAAAACGTGATCACATAGCTTTGATAATGTATAATGTACACCTTATAAATGATGATTTCCAATGTGTTTATTCATATTTTTAGTTAAATAATTTTTAATATTACATTCTTACAATTTAATGATAAATTCCAATAAAATTTAATGTGAAATTTAAGCTTGGTGTTTCTTGATAACTTCATTTATATTTGCGTGTAGAAATAATAATGCTGCTCTTATTTCGTGATCCAGATTTAAAAGTCTGGATCTCTTTTCCGTTTTTATGTTGGTCAAAGCTGAAAATCCAAATTCGCACAAGTAAGGCGTGGAAAATTGTAATCATACACTTAAAGCTTTTTGTGATATTGTTGGAATCACATCGTTGAAATCGCATCTAAGATTAGTCTAATAAGAACAAATTAATTAAATCTCGGTTATTACACACCGAGATTAGTTCTTCCTCTTCTTCCAAGTTAATTCATACACCGATGTGTCGTTCATCACAAATGGATTTCGAACCCAATCAATTTTTTTATTTTTAAATTTGGAAAGTAGTGAACAATGCTTTGTTGTAGTATTGTCTAATGATCAACAACTATTTTATTAATTATTTTATAACAGTCTTTTGGAATTGTACCAAACTTTTCTAAATTATCTTCTTGTGTTTTATTCTTCCATAAAGTGCTTTTTTATTGAAACCCCCCCAACAAAGGAATGTAATTAAGTGTGCTTTTCGCATTATATCAGTTGTTTCGTCGATTTGTAGAGCAAAATTGTAATTTGTAAGAGTTTTAGCAGTATTTTCTTCGATAGTTCGGGAGAAGTGTATAATTCTGCGATGAATTGTGTCATTTGAAAGTGGTAGTTTACAAATATCAATTTCTGCTGTTTCACCGATCATTCTTTTCACGATTTTACGACAAGGTGGGAAGATAATTTCTTCAGCGAAATTATGAGGTTTTAATTTAAGAGCGATTAATTCATCCGCTTCATAAGAAGCTATTTGAGCTTTTTCAGATACACTAAATTGCTTTTCAACAACCTTTACTTATGTTTGCATATTGCAGACAGTGATTTTTGAAAGTCTTTTGACCATTCACAACCACATAACATACACTCAGGAACAGTTTGATCATTTTCTGCTGTAGATGTAAACCTAAATTTTAAGTAGTCGTCATTATACTTGCGATGAACATTATATTTATTAGAAACAAAGAGTTTTATTAAACTTCTTTTATTTGCTTTATTTATTTAATGTACTACGATACTGGTTTCAATCCATGGACCATCATCAGTCTTAATCTAAAAGGGAGGCACATTAAAATTTTTAAATGAAATTACATGAAAAACATTTTTTTAAGAAAGAATTAAAAAATTAATTAGTTAAAAACTTACAGTCGAAAGATGAAAATTTTTAACGGCCGGTTACAAACATGGAATTAAAAATCATAACCTAAAAAGAATATCACAGTCGAATTTAATGTAAGATGAACGGAACAAACAGATTAAAAATGTCGTGCACACTAACGTTGTTTTTGGTGAAACCGTATAAAGGAAACGTGAAACAGAAGACGTGACAAACGAGGTCGCAGGAAAGTCAAAGTTTAAATTTAAAATTTTAAATAAATATATGTAAACGACAGATGCTCAAGATTAAAAGTCAAAATAAAATCGATGGTTGATTATCGAACTTTATTTGCTCGTTGAGGAGGAGTCTTTTGTTGCGTTTGTGTTTTTCAATTTCCAACTGTTCTAAAAGATCAATCTTCCGTCCCTTTTCAACTTCGTGTAAAATTTTAATGTTTTCGTAGTTTATTTTATGTCCAGATTGTAGAATATGTTAAAATAAAGTTGAGCTTGGTTTAGAATTGTGTTCTTGGATACGTTTACCAAGTTTTACGCCCGGTTTGCCCTACCTATAACCCCTCACACTTATTACAATTAACTAAGTATATCCCCTTTCTTCTAGAGTAGGAATTTTTGGTTTATGATTGGAAAACATTTTAAAAAGTTTATTATTTGGTTTAAAAGCGGGGATTATATTTCTTGAAAATGTTTGTTGTTTTTAAATTTGTGTTATTAAAAGATAAAGGTTTATAAATTATTTTGTTATAAAATTTGAAAATTTGAGAATTTGATATTTCTGTTAAGGTAATTGGATTAGTACTGGGAGTGTACAAAGGATCGTTTTTAGTTCGTTGTTTGGATATAATTTTATTTATGATGTTCTTATTGAGTCCATTATTTTCAGCAAGATTAAATATATATTTTATTTCTTTTTCTCGTGTTTCTGGAGTTTCTGGAGAAAACAGCTGTCTTGTGAGATAAAGGATGTTATGTGTCATAGGGAATTATTGTGGGAATGTAGGTAGGTTTCCTGTATATATCGAAGGTGCGAAAGATGTTATTAGTTATTGTGAGGTCAAGGAAATTGATTTGTTTTTTTCTATTTCTAAGGTAAATTTAAGGTTATTGTGTATTTCATGGAGATATTTTAGAAAGGAGTTAAGGTTAAGGTTTATATGATTACAATTCCAGATGCAAAAAACGTCGTCGACATATCGTACCCATTTTATGATGTTTTTCTTGAACGGATTGTAATTTAAAAATTGGCTTTTTAGTTCTTTCTAAAAAAATTTTTCATGTAATTTCATTTTTAAATTTTAATGTGCCTCCCTTTTTAGATTAACAGTGATGATGGTCCATGGATTGAAACTTGTATCTTAGTACATTATGTAAAGCAAACAAAAGAAGTTTAAAACTCTTTCTTTCTATTTCACCGCATTTGCAAGATGCAACCGCAGCAACTTCTTGAAAAATCGAATTTTCATAATTATTATTATGCGATAAGGTTCATACTTCATTACCCATTAGTTGAGACATTGGACATTCTTATGTACATTTTTTACAAAATTGAATTATGAAATAAGAAAAGTTTAAATGATAAAAAGTGTTTTTTTTAAATGGCACCTACCAATTATTCTTCTGAATGCCCATTTTTCAACCTAATTGCAACAACCATTCTGTCATAATTCCTCGCGTCATCCAGGCCTTTTTATTTGACATCCAAGTTGGATGTTGGATGGCCCGATTTTGCCATCACTAACAACACTTCTTTACGCCCTGCCATGTTCGCACAAAACAAAATTGTAAGTCGCTGTTTAGACAACTTTTATTTTTTTCAAATAATGAATCATGATTAAAAAAATTGAAATTAAAGTTTGCGCGCCTTTGATTTAAATTGCCTAGAGTAGGTTCTTACTAAGGGAATTC
>JAWQRJ010003264.1:0-12307 GCA_033557515.1 Diorygopyx duplodentatus | reverse complement strand
GTCTATATCCTGCAAATATGACAAACATCGTGTGGCGTTTAAAAAACCGGTTTGGTAATAAATAAATAAATATACAATTTTTGCTCATTTAATATAATAGTGGATTATATAGATAATATGGTGTGTTGATTGGCAATTTACTTGACTGCTTGCGTAAACGTTATTTACATACGTCGTACGTCATATGCATTCCATCGACATGACTTTATTGTAAAGGGGAGCGTTTACCCCCACTATGTCTCGTGGGGGTAACGCTTGTGGTTGACCCGAATGGCTGATTAGCTGAACAAAACGTTTGTGCTACGTTGACATGTTCTAGAGTTTATGCTTTAACTCCAATTAAATATTCGAATTCTCAAGTAAAAACGAACTATTAATTATAAGGAGATGTCTTATTTGGGAGTACAGATCCTCTTCAATTCCACCATGCGTACATTCAATTTTTGTTTGGTTTACTTTTCTTTTATCGCCATGTAGCCAAAAATTACGTTCCTTAACGATTTTGCGGTTGACAGGGTAGTTCGCACGTCGAAATCTATATTTGATCTTTACAAATCGGATCGGAAAAATAGTAGCTCCGCCATAATCGCATAAAATATTTCCAATACAGGGGCCCACACCTGAGTTACGCGAACCAATTCCGCCTTCTATAGGACTTTTACAATTTCATTATGGGCGAATAGCGGCGGGACGGAGAGGTGCTGCGCCGTGAGAGTTGCCGAGAGACGCCGCAGGGGGCCGCTTCAAGCGCTCAGGTGAATCCTGCGAGCCAAATAAAGCCATCCCGTTGCCTTCTCTCGTTGCGAACGAATCCGTCCGGCCGCACGTGCCTGAAATCCGCTATTGCGAGCTTAGGCCGTGCCCACCCGAGAAATTCCACGCAGACCAAGGGGGCCACCGAAGCTCTGCTTGGATCCGGGCGGATAAAATAATTGGATTTGAATAAAAGTTCGAGCGGATCGGTATGATTTCGAATTACTACGAGGTTTTCTGGAAGTAGTAACCGTGAGGGGTCCGTATTTCACTTCTCAATTATATGCAGCCTGGATGGAGATTATTTCCATGCCCAGGAACTGAATGATAGAAAATTGGAGATGTAGAGACCTCCAGAGTGATCAGATAATCATTTTTTCTTATTACATTTCTTTGATATATCTTAAGATAGAGCAGGAATATTTGAATGAAATTCGTGTGAATTCATTATATAATTTCCACATATAAACCCGTTTATCAATCAATCGTCTTCCTTTTCCCCCCAACATCATTTTTATTACGCGTTTCCACCAAACGTCGTCAGGATGTAGGGTCATTGACGTGCAGATGTGGACGGGGAAAAGTTTGGGAAGTCCTGGTCTTCCGGTTGGATAGCTATAGGGTGGCGAGGTCAGGAAATTCCTGCCGGAACCGCGGCATCCCGCTTCCGGACGATTGACCGCCCTTCCGGGAGCGCGATAACCGAATCTAATTACGATACAACTTAACAGGTGATTTACGGGACGTGGCCTATGAATTTTCGGTGCCGGGGCGCTCGCTCGAGCGACGAAATCACATTTCTTCCGCCTTTCGCTGGGGCTTCTTTGGGGGGAAATCGATTGCCGCGGTGCTCCCGCCACGCAAAACACGTATTTCGAAATTTAATCAATTGCACGTTTGCCGCAGGGTGTTTTCCTTTGATGGGATGAAATGTTATTGTATAGTGTGCTTAGTTTTGCTTTAATAGACGTCTACTGAACAGTTTACAGATATGTTGTAATTAATTTAGAAGTAATTAGTGTATGGAAGTTTAGTATACAATTTCATAATTAATCCAAGGAACCGAAAACTCATCATCAGTTATGTTGTGCTATGTTACTTGCTATATTCTTCTCTGAGACAGTAGTTAAACACCTTGAAAATGAGAGATATTTTGACTTCTTCATAATATTGATTTCAGCATTCCATAATGTGAAATTCAACTTTCATCGGAATGACTTTCTTTACGGTTGGAATTGATGGGAATTTATTAGTTAATTAATGGGAATTCGTACACACAGATTTTAAATGTCGAGTGAAGGTTCAGGATGGTTACCTTATCAGCAAAAATGGTCGAAGCTTCTTTTTGTCTATAAAACAGGCTTCAATGTGGAGTACAAAGCTTTGTCTTGTCCTGTACTATTAAACGACTTATTCTTGTATGTATGTATTGTTATATATTTGTATTATCTGATCTCGAAGACGGTTTAACTTTGTCGGGCGATATTTGCCGAATTTTAAGGTTGTGATGGGCAAAATCGATTTAGGTAGGCTTCAAGTCTCAAATAACTCGCATAACTTCGCAAATAAATAAAATTGTGAGGAAAATAGCAATACAGCACCCTAATGCTTGGATTTGTGAACTCAGCGAAGACCTCAAAAAAGGAATAATATACCTTCCACGTCTTCCATTTAAAATACTAAAGTTAGGTGGCGTCTACAGTAAACCGAGATTCTCCTATAAAATGTTTAGGTATGTTTGGCGAGATATTTGGCAATTCCCGAATTGCTTTTTCATTTTTCGAGTTTGTACCTATTGATATTTTTTATTCGTGACCTAGAAACTCCAACGTATTTGAAATTGGGCCATTTTTACCGAAATCCATATTCCATAAGGTTTGTGGGGGTCGTTTGTCGATTTTGTTGATTTTGTGATTTTTTTAGTCTGTATGTATGCAGATACGTAGTTTAGGAGCAAAGGTTTTATCATCAGTGATTTTGAAACTTTATCTTTAATAACGTTGTGAAGTTGAACAGTGAGTGACGTTCATTACAAATAACAAACGATAAATTAAATTCAAAGAGTTCCATTTTTAAGTCCGTTTTTCGATTTTACCACTTTTTCGATTTTGTCAATTTTGGTGGATCATGGTGGTTTGGAATGTCGATTTTGATTATACTGTCGATTTTGATGATATTATCTATTACATTTACTGTTAGAAACGCAAGGTAATCTTTGTTCACTGAATATTGGATTTTAATGTGTAAACTGGATTAAATACTCGACAACTAGAAGACTTGATTACTCCTATTTTAGGATGTAAATATATAAATATACCAAAGAATTTTTTTTTCAAGGAAAAAAAAACGTCTTCGGGCCGAGACTCGAACCCGTGTCTTCCGCAATCCAGGCGGACGATATAACCACTGAACCACTCGACCTGCTCAATCTAACCCAGAGACTTAAAAATAAAAATAAAATAAAATTCAATCAATAAAAAAGCAATAAAAGACGACGTAACAGAAATAAATAAATATTGATTTTCTTTACACAATGTGTGAAACAACAATCTCAATGAATGAAACACCCTAAAATTCAAGAACACTGCTTATCAAAAATTGTTTCCATTAATGATTGTTTAAATTTTGAAAGTGACAGTTTCTTGGCTGAATCGTCAACACTGTTGTACATGAAACAAATCTGATATTTAAATGATCTACGGAAAAGAGACTTTCATTTTTATCGATTTTGATTATACTGTCAATTTTGGTGATATTGTCGATTTTCATTTACTGTTGATTTTGGTGACATTGTTAATTTTGATTATACTGTCGATTTTGATGATACATATTATCGATTTTGATTATATTGTCGATTTTGGTGATATTGTCGATTTTAATTATACTGTCGATTTTGGTGATATTGTAGATTTTGATTATACTGACGATTTGGTGATATTGTCGACTTTGATTATACTGTCGATTTTGGTAATATTATCGATTTTGATCATACTATTAGCGACTTAGAAGCTCCAACATATTTGAAATTCGGCAATTTTTACCGAAATCCATTTTGCAAAAAGTTTTGAGGGTCGTTTGTCGATTTTGTGACTGTTTTTTAGTCTATGCATGCAGATATATATTTTAGGGGCGAAGCTTTCATCATCAGTGATTTTGAAGCTTTATCGTTAATAACGTTGTGAAATTGAACCTGACGTTCATTGCAAATAACAAACGATAAATCAAATTCAAAGAATTCCATAAGTCCGCTTTTCGATTTTACCCACTTTTTCGATTTTGTCAATTTTGGTGATTTTATTTGTCGATTTTGGTGATATTGTCGAATTTGATGATAATTTAGATTTTTATGATAATAATTATAATCGATGATACATACAGTCGATTTTGGTGATGTTGTCGATTTTGGTGATATTGTCGATTTTGGTGATATTGTCGATTTTGGTGATATTATTGTCGATTTAGATTATACTGTCGATTTTGGTGATATTGTCGATTTTGGTTGTACTGTCGAATTTGATTATACTGTCGATTTTGGTGATACTGTCGATTTTGATTATATTGTCGATTTTGATTATACTGTCGATTTTGGTGATATTATCGATTTTGATTATACTGTCGATTTTGATTATACTATTGATTTTGGTGGTATTGTCGATTTTGATTACACTGTCGATTTTGGTGATATCGATTTCAATTATACTGTCGATTTTGGTGATATTCTCGATTTTGATTATATTGTTGATTTTATAGTATAGTATTTATTGATGCTAACACAATTACAATTCTGTTTATATTTGAATGTTCCATCTTGTATATGTGGTGAAATAGAAAGAATTTTTTAAAACTTCTGTTGTTTGCTTTATTTATTTAATGTTCTGATTAATGGACTGATACCGGTTTCATTCCATGGACCATCATCAGTCTTAATCTAAAAAGGAAGGCACATAAAAATTTAAAAATGAAATTACATGAAATTTTGTTTAGAAAGAATTAAAAAATTAATTAGTTAAAAACTTACAGTCGAGAGGTGAAAATCTTAAGGTAAAAAGAATATCACAGTCGAATTTAATGTAAAATGAACGGAACAAACAGATTAAAAATGTCATGCACTAATGTGGTTTTTAAAATTTAATATAAAATTAAAATTTAAAATTTTAAATAAATATATGTAAACGACAGGTGCTTAGGGATGAGGGATGGGTAAATACCCAGTGGGTAGGGTATCTGAAAATATCTGCTTCGGGTAAATACCCAAAATGAGGGTATGTATAAAATGTTGATTTCTGTATTTACCTACATGAATAATAATAATACTTAATTAAACTTCCAGTATCCTCTGTGCATGATGGGGAACATTTTTATTTCCACTGATTTTTGTTGTTGTTGATGATGATGTTTTTTACAGGCTGCATTACATTATAGTTAAATAGTTATAGCCCTCTACAGATATTTTATATTTCCGAAATATTATCTAGACAATGTCACCCCTGCAGAGACTATATTATTTTTATAAAGTTAGATAGAGAAGTTTAAGAAGTTAGATATTTGCATTTTTCATTCTTCAGCTCTATGTGGATGGGTTCCTCAAGAGTTGTAGCGGAACTATTGTAGAGAAGTTCCTCTACAACTCTTGACCCATCCATACAGAGCTGATTGATGAAAAAATTCAAACCCAACGCATCGGAACCGAACCAAATCAGATCCAAACCCAACCCGAACTAAGAAGTAAGCCTAACCAGATTTTATTTAAAAGCATTTATATGCCCCCTACTTTTCCCCCTTCTTCTTTATCTCTGCTTCCATTTTCATTTTTCTGCTTATATTTCTTTCATTCTTTTCTTCTCTCTACCCGGTTTTCCTACTTTTTCCTTTCGTTTCACATCTTTCTTCTGGTTTATTATCAATCTGATTTCAACCTTGTTTCTACGTTGCTCTACCTTTCTTCATTCTCCTTTTCCATTTTGCTTTTCTGCGACCTTTGTTTCATATTCCCACTTTTTTCTTTCTTTCTTCTCTCCCTCTCCGCTCCCGTTTTCGTGTTTCTTCTTGCTTTTTCAAAGAATTTGGTTGCGTCAGTCTTTTCGCACTTTCCTCATTTCGTAATGCACCCTTTCTTCTGGATTATTATCTTTGTTCTCTCTATCTTTGTTCATCTGAGCACACTATTCCGTTTTCCTTATTTCATTCTTTATTCTCCCTTCAGCCTATACTCATCGATTTTTCCACTTTCTTTTAGTTTCACACTTTATGCTACCGTTGCCTATATTTCTTATAGTTAAATTTTGATGCGTTGTTGCGTAACTTCTCATCCCACGCTTTGCAGTTCTTCCCAACCCAACCCAATTTTCCTTTCGTTTCCATTCGTTCTTCGAGAACAAACAAAGGAAAGAAGGAATGTCCTTCTTTCCTTTGTCTATTTTTGCTCGAAACTTCCTCTACCGTCTTCATTTTATCTTTCATCGTCGAAACCTTGCTCGTTTTGTTAGTTCGCATTGTATTGGGTAAATACTGTTTGGATTGTATATTTCTTGCTTCCTTTCTTTTCCTTCCGCCTTCTCGTCTTTCTCTTTGCTTCCGATTTATTTCCCCTTTCTTGCTCATTTCCTCATTCTTTTATAAGTATTTTATCTCCTTTATTTTCTACTTATCCTTTCTACCTTCTTTTAAATCTTATTGTTCTTCTCAGCCTTCTTCATTCATATACTTCTTCGTTCTATTCCTTTTCTCCCTTTCTGCCCTTCTTCTTCCTGCTCCCTTTCACTTTTTTTCATTCTTTTAGTTGCCAAAATGTATGCCCACATTATCATATACATCGAGTCATCGAATTCTAAGCTCCTTCTCTAATTTCTAAGAGAACTGCTCTTCAAATACCGTCTATTTACCAATCCTTCCGTTTTCTCGCGTCTTTCTTTTTTCCCGTTCTTCCCATATCTTTCTTTCAGTGCGTTTTTGTCTTTTTCTTACATCGTATATTCTACCGCACATCGAGCTCTTGTCCATTTTCAATTAGTAGGCGAATTGAACCCGTCTATTCTTAGACTTCGCACAACATCAAAAGGGATGAAATTTTGGATCTTCCCTCTATCTTCTTTCCTTATCTGTTCTTGTATTTTTTACTTTTACTTTCTCAATCTTTTTCTCTTCGTTTTTTTGCCGCTTTGAAATTTTATATTTCTCTGTTGGTTTCTACCGCCTTCTCCCGTCTTCTTCCTTTCTCGAGATCGATGTTGACAAATATGATATGTCAACAGAGATGTCAATAAAGATGTTGACAAATAAACTTATTTGTTAAACCTTAAACCCTGAATTATGGCGTCGCACCCCCTTCTTCTATTTTCCTTTTCCTTCATTATTGTTCTTCTGCCTCCTATGGTTCTTCGATTTCATACTTGTTCTATTTTTGCTCTTCCTCCTATCCTCTATCATCTTGCTCTCGTGTCTTCTTGTTCTGGCTTCCTCCATTTTCCTTCATCATCTTCCCTCTGTTCTATTTCTGCTCATTCCTTCTTCTTCATATGAATATTTGTTTGAAAATTGCAGGAATCAGATTCGTAGGGAAAAGGAAACGAACAAGTTGCGTTTTACGTAGAAAAGATTTTGCCCATGTTGTAGAAAATTGAAATAATATTCAGATTACTTTAAAATTAAAACACCGATAGTGCAATCTTTACTCAGTAATGATAAAACATACAGTTGAATAATTTTATACTACCATAGTACCTATTGTTGGTTTGGAATGTTAAAATGTTGAAGTAATAATAAAAATATATTTTATACAGTCGTACCTTTACCCCACGTATAACCCTTCACAGTTATTACAATTAACTAAGTATGTTCCGTTTTTTTTCTAGACTGGGAAATTTTGGTTTATGATTGGAAAACATTTTAAAAAGTTTATTATTTGTTGTAAAAGCGGGGATTATATTATATTTCTTGAAAATGTTTGTTTATTTTAAATTTGTGTTATTAAAAGATAAAGGTTTATAAATCGTTTTGTTATTAGTATTGGGAGTGTACAAAGGATAATTTTTGGTTAGTTGTTTGGATATAATTTTATTTATGATGTCAATTTTGTCAATGTTATCGATTTTGTCGATTTTGCATTTGCGTTTAACGACATTGCCTTTTTTGGAATTTTTTGAACTTGTTTCTTAAATAAACTACTTTGCTAGAACAAAAATTCACACTTCAGTAACTTTTGGGGCGCCGAGCAGACGTTCAAGCAAGATTATTGCGCCCTCAGGGAGCGCCATCAATTAAAACTAGAAGAAAAAGTTGATTAACGCCTTTCTTTTATTTCCTCGACGGTTCCTAATGAGCTCTTTTGAAGAGACGAAATTCTATTACCTTTAACGGCAACAGTATCGCAATCAGTGATTATTGTTTTCAAAATTAAGCTTGACGATCACATTGTTATTAAGAGGTGCGATTTAAAACGAAAAAGAATTATTATTATATATATAGAATTATATTTTTGTTATTATGCTATTTAAATCCGTATCGAGTTATTATTTAAATATGGAACAAAACCCGGAAGACGTTTATAATATCGATGCTTTTAACGCGAAACGGACAGAGCAATTATTTCCAGCTGCTCCTAACTTTAAATTAACAACTACTCTTCAGAGGTGCCATAAATCTCGAACCGAGGAGAGGGCACAGAAGACTTTGGATCATGTTTATGAACTTTCTGGCGAGTTGTGCCTGAAACGCGATAATGAATTCATGAAAAATGTTCTCCGAACTTCTCCGGGCTTCTCTTCGGTTTGTTTTGAACTGAAAAATAGCGGAATAGCACTTCAAAGAATTATATATTGCCGAAGTCGAAGTCGTGTTGAAGGCGTTATTAATTTTCCTCCTTTCGAAGGAAAAAGTTCTCATTTCGCTAACTTTTTGTTTGCTTTGGTTATAGTTTAATATCATAAATAATTGTATTGTAAATATTGCAATTGTACTGTTGTATTAACACTTCGTTTCTTTTTGTTATAGGTAAGTGGATGTTTGCTGGATATCTATGATCAGTATGGTAAGATGATTATCTTTTTGAATGTGAGAATAATAAAGTTTGATTTAATAATCAAACTGGGCTGTTCAGTAAAACAAAAGTTCGAGTTGTTTGATTTATGCGATTCAATCTCTACTCGTTGCAATTGCAGCGTAGTACTATTTCGTAAAGTGTCAAGTGTAAAACAGACAACCACTCCGACGATTAATGTTGTTTTCATTCCGGTTGCGCGCATTGATTCGAAATCAAACCATACTCGACCCTGCGCTGGCCATTAAACCATTGCGGAAAGTCGCAACTCGTAGCTAATAAGCCCGCTGCAAACGAATTAATTGCATTTGTTAATGCAGCGGCTACAAGAGATCAATATCCAATTTGGACGATAGCGTTGCCTCGAAACTGTATTTATTAACGCGTATGGCGATTGGAAAATTGGCACAGGCGCGGCGAAGCGATAGATCCGTCAAATCGCGAAAATCCTGCTTCATTATTCACGGACGTTACCGGTTTTCTTCCACGAGAACTGTTCGTTTTGCCGCCCAAACAGCAATAAAGTTCGTTAGGTCAATTGGACAGATTTAACAGTTGCAACGGGGCATCGAATTTCGGTTGTAATAGGTTTATGATTACAGCCTGGTTTTCTGTTATGTGGATCGTTCAAACGTGATTTATTTCGGTCCAATTTTGAATTACTGTTGGCCAGAAAATTAACTCACAACCTCGTTGAGTGTTATTCACTTAAGAGAACAGTCTGCCAGCTAATTTTTCTCCAACAGATCAATAATTAAATGAAAATATCTATTCCTAGCGGAATCAGATTCTTTTCTATTACCCGTGCTGCGCTGCCGATTTTCTGAAATTCTGAAACAAGTCTCTTTAAACTGTTGTTTGAAGGGATTTATATTTGGGATTTATACTAGGATTTGTATTTGTTTTCTTTATCTGAAAGTAACTCCGATCGGATCGGGGACTACTTCAATTGGCATCCATACTTGCCGAATCCGTCCATTCCGGAACTTTCTTTCTATAGGTCTAAAAGCACTTATAATGCAAAACAATAAAAAGGCAGTTAAAGGAACGAACTTCGCCTACTTCCGGCGCAACGCAAAACAGGAAATTGGCTTCGACCAAGTTTTCCCTAGCCTACTTCTCGCCGATCCCTCCCCGCTAAAATTTCCCCCGTCAATAACTTTATATTGCACGGCAATACGTTCGCCACGTGGCGCCCCATTTCTTTCCACTACCCTCTTCCGCCAGAAAAGATCAATTTTCGAAATCTACAAAAGGCGACTTATCTCGTACTCATCCACTCGATCATGTACGGACTACTGGGGGCCTCCATTATCCGGGCTTAAAGCTCCCGCGCTCTGAAATATGGCGTCGTTGTAGTGTAGGACTTAATGGACCAACTATACGTCGCCACAAAGAGCTTTTTAACAAGCTCCCCCTGGTCGGCGTAGCGAGAAAATTACTTCTTAAGAATAATTGATAATAAGTCGGAGCGACTAACGAAGCTTTCAGACATGTTACGACATAATATACCTGAGAAATAAACACATCTATAATCATTCATTTATTGCGGGTGGAACGTACATTTTCAGTGGATTATTCCAATTTTATTCCGGTGATTCAATTGAAGATAACCAATCTAGCTACCCGAGACTGCAATATTTTAAGCGCGGTTGACTGTCTACGTGAAGATTTACGAAGTCTCTGCAGAAATTACCCAAGACGGCAGAAACATGGATCAATGAATTACAGAAAAGGCAATCCGAGAGATCCCGAAAATAAACCATCCTATAATTTATTAACTAATTTACCCACCAACTTTAATTTACCCACACAAAATATTTCTCTACGTAATTAGTGTTGACGTTGGGTAATTTATGTTGGATTAATAATTCCGAATTACAATTTGTTTCTTAAAGGATATTACAATTAGAATATTACAAAATCACAGAAAACTAACGAATCGTTTCGTAAAAAGATTTAATAAGGTTTCTATAATTGTTTTAATTTAAAGTACGTATTCAAAATTTATTTATTGTCAACATAAACTACCATTTCGTACCACATGGATTGGTGGATTGATGGTCCAAAATATTTTCACCTACGGATCCCTCATCCACTTCCATCTTTTCGAAGACCCCTTCCATCTCGCTGCTGAAAAAAGGTCTCCGTATTTGAAATCTACAAAGTTGGGTTACGCACTTCCATCCCTAGCCGCGTCCAATTGTATTTAAATTTACTCTTCTTTCTTGACAGCAAAAAAACTTAGGTTAGCTTACTGTCAACAGGGTGACAAAGCATCGTTTGCATTGAACTGAACGATATACTGAACATATGGTTTTTAAAACCATTTTTAAATTGCATAATATCTCTACACTGCATTCTTTAAAACATGCCGTTTTCGGGAGGAAAATAAAACATTAAAATATAATTTCGCTCATATGGGTTTGGTTGCCTAAGGTTAAGTCTAGCATAGTCGACCGTATAAGTAGTTTATTTTAGTTTGCAATCAAGTTTTTATGGAATTTATGGTCGATTTCGTTAAACATACATATATCCAAAGTCGCACCGTTTAGAAGTTATTTTCCTAAAATACATCGGGGGATTAGGTGAGAGAAACTCTCCGTTGACGTTTCGCCGTTCATTGTAAACGGCATCATGAGAACTAACGAAATTCCTCAAATCTTTATAATACTGCCACTTATTATCAGACCTATTGTTTTTAAATTTAATCAGGGTTATTTAAAGATTAGATCCTTGTTACGTTATTGTTGCTTAATATTGTTACTACAATATTAAGCAACATGTGCAAACAATTTTGCATTTTGCAAAAGTTCACAAATAACTAACTCTAAGCAACAAACAATTACAGAGTCTTTACATTCATGTTCTGACTAAAACGAACCACAACAACTTAATTTTGATTTATGCAAACAAATTACAAAATGATGGCCTTAAAGCTTAATTGGCTCTGTATACGAGGTGTTTACCGTAGACCGTCCATTAGAAATATATGGGGAACGGATAAAGCTTTCGTCATTTTGACGGTGAAATTTTTGATATTTCTTCAAAATTACGTGGTTCAAAATAACTTCGTTAGGGTCTTTGCACCAGAAATTACTCGTATTTTATTTTTTATCCTCAAAATTTTCTTGTACCTCCAATATTTCCGAAGATATCTTTGGTTGTATCAAGAAAAACAAATTTTTTAGATAAAACTGTATCGTGTTGCAATTTTTTTCTTTTCTTTTGAATTACTCGCTCTAAGAACGCATTCTAGACGATTTCTTACAGAAAATTAACTGGTCTTTGCTTTTTTATTGAAGATTTTTTATCTACCTCCTCTACTTTAACAGGTATCTTTAATCAGAGTTACGAAAGACGCAAAAATTAGATTCATCACCCTTCAGAAAAAAAATTGTTTTGCCGGTTGTGATTTTTGATATTTCTTCAACATTACGTAATCCAAAATAACTTCATTAGGGTCTTTGCACCAACAATTACTCGTACTTTATTTTTATCTCCAAATTTTCTTGTACC
>JAWQRJ010003263.1:0-12309 GCA_033557515.1 Diorygopyx duplodentatus | reverse complement strand
CTGCCATACTTTTTTGGCACATCCTGTACAAAATATTGTTTTTTACTTCAATACATTTTAAAAAATATTTTGTATTTAACTTTTTTTTCCAGCTATCTTAGTTTAGAAAATAATCGACCGTTTCCATACATAAAAGCGACCCTGTATAGCTTTGCAGTCTCTAGCATATAAACTACCATAGTTTCTAAACAAAAGGATATCAATGAAATATTTACTTACTGTTAGTACTATATTTTTGTCCAGCAATGTTTGTAAGTCTGTTCTGAATTCAAACACAAAGTACTGGAAAAGAAAAGAAACGTTTAAATGTAAATATAGCTAATAAATGCAAGTATAAAACTAATGATGCAAGTAAAGCTATTATCTAAAAAATATAATAAATATTGGCAGCAACTATTAATTTTATCGTATTAATAGCGCATACGCATTTACATTAATGCATCCGAAATCTATAAGAATTATGTAAAAATTCTATATAAGTAGCACTTGAATATACTGATTATCTATATAAACTATTAGATCCTATAAAAAAGGTGAAACTTCAAAGGTGGGATCTGATTCCATCGAGAACGTTTGACATTGAAATTGCGTAATGGCAAATCGCTATCTTGCAACATAAGATTAATCGAGCTCGAGTGTTTCAAGTGTTTCAACTATATCTCATGGAAAAAAATATAAAAACGCATTACCTCGTTGTAAAATGGGCAATCTGAACTTCTCCTAATTCCAGTTCTAAAAGATTGATTACCGATCTTGACTCTAGCGTACGAATCCATTGTTTGCCATGAGAAGTGTCTCCCTTCCAGGACTGTCACGTTAATAAGAAAAATTTCAATTTTGTCCTTGGGCATGTTACTGGGACGTCAAATGACGTTATATCAAATTCTGACTAAAGTGTGCACTGTCAAAGTTGAAAGTGCGGTACAAAAAAAAATCGGGCCATAGGTGTGTCAGATTGGTACCTGATGTGTGACGTCACTCTCAATCAAACATGCGCCAAAGTTTCAATTATATCAATTCAATTAATTGCTATTAATAGAACCATTGCCATTTATCACGTCTCTTAAATTTTATCAACAATTGTGCGTTTGCAACATTTTTAAGAGAGAATGCCAATACAATTTTGACAAAACACCGTGTTATTAACACCATTATTAACTTTATGGTAACATTTACTATGGTGTAAAGCACATCTTCGTGGTGACTGCAAAAGGTTGCATGTCAGGAAATGGTTAATTTACAGTACGGACAAAAAACAATTTATTTTTTTAAATATTCAGACATTTCTAATACGCTATTCAAAATACTACTATAATTTAACCGTGTATTACACAGTACTAAGAAAGAGGTATAATACACCACGCCAGGTCAGAAAATTTTACATATAAATTATTGCAAAATGTAACTAAATTACTTTAAAAGCATATTATTACTTTTAAAAGGAAAAAAGTAGTAAAAAATCAAATCAGTATGTAACACAACATAAATTTAAAAGTCACTTTGCCAAACTTTTTAAATTATACTTACTTCTTATTGCTTGCAGCTCTGCCCACTACTAGTTATACAGATTATTGAAACTTAAGTCCTGATCTCAGTGATAGTTACATTAGTCAGTTCATGCCCCAAAATAAAGTTCCCAAAATTTAAAGCCCTGTTTATTCCTGACAAATTTATTCTAAAATCTTTAAAATAAATCAATCAGTCAAAAAAGTCAACTCCACCAAACATATATCTAAGTGTTATGTAAAAGGATAAATTGTAATTTTTTTTGTAAAGTTTGATGCACATCTTAAATTTACATAAAGCCGCATATATTTAGGGAATTTGAAATGATTAGATATTCGTAATCATCCAGATCCGTCGACGCCTGTGTACATAAGTAACAATTTTTGAAATCAGCTCTTTGAATGCCTTCTAAATAACCTGCTGTTTACGAAGTAAACTAAACAAAAATGCTCTTGAAATAAATAAAATAAATAAATTGAACATATAGTTGTAGTTTTCCGTAAGTGGCCATCGAAACATAGAGTTTGAAGATCGATTAGATTACGTTTTTATCATTAAATGCATTTTTTCCCCGAAATATGCACTATATAAGATTGCGCGGATAGAGTACTAGACAGTCAACTTGTAGAACCAAAAAGTGCAAGGTAAGACAATAACAAATATAAATGTAGTCTAACTTGACTAATGTTCTCATTGTTTTATTTTACAGATGAAACTCGCTTTGGCTGTACTTGCCGTTTTCGGTTTGGCCTCGGCCATGCCAAACCCGAAATCCCAAAGGGACCTTCAGGGAGACTTCGAAGACATCTTCGGCCTCATCCCGTTCGATGAAATCAGGGCTATTGCTCGCAGATATGCCCAAGACGATGCAGAATTTATTGAAGTCGTTAAATACTTGCAAGGGCCGGAATGGGCTGAGCTAGTCGAAACCGTTGGTAATCACCCAACGTGGATTGAATTCAAAGAGTTCATGCTCGAAGCTGGCGTTGACATCAATGGGGTCATCGACTATATTCATGATCTCATCGCCGGAGTCGAAGTCGGTCCCAAGACCACTCGCAAAAGCACCCGTGGCGTCAGGGAATTCGTCGACGAAGTCCTCGCCTTGGTAGATCTCGACGGCCTCCTCGTCGCCCTCAATGACAAACTCAACAACAGCCCTGACTTCCAAGTGTTCTTCGAAGAACTCTCCAGTCCGGAAGCTCACGCATTGGTTGAAGAAATCCGCCAAATCGAGGAAGTCCAGCGCGTCGCTGAGAGGCTCCGTGAAATGGGCATCGATGTCGACAAGGTCATCGACTTGATCTATGAAATTTTGGGATGGACCAAATAAACACTTTCTTTTATTTTTGTACTATATATTTTGTTGTAATAAATTAATTTTGTTTTAAATTATGTTTTATATCTAACTCAGTCATTATTACACCTTCCTAGATTTTTGGTGAATTGAAAAGTTGGACAAATTCTTCGGAGCGCCATCATCATATATGATAACACATAGAGGGTCATTATTTCTTTTAATATAAGTCTGGAGTATAATCGTTTGACAGATTTTTGAGATGATATATGCGATATATTGCTTACTTTCTGTAACTTTCTTCAATCAGCACACTTTAGTCACTTCTTCTTGTAAAATGTACATAAAAGTATCAAGTCAGCTGTTAAATTATTTATCTTCAAGAACGTATCTGCCATCATGTTGGTATCCCATCTCCCTTCCACTGTTTTTATATAATGGTGAAATATTAAATAATTAATAAGTTTGGAAACTATAAGTGATTGTCGAGGTGACGGATTTTGAAACTCATACGATACTGCAGCTTCTTGAAATTGCTTATAGTTTCTAAGAAAGTTATTAATTGAATCGACGATATATTGATCTTGATGAACTGCTTCTGCTCTACCTTTCTGCTTTTTTCACTATGCAAAGATAACTGATGTTGTATTAGATCATCAGCTGTACCGTGAAAAGTAGAGAATCACTATTAAAAGCTGCTGGCTGAAGAACACAAGACGGAATTGAAAAAATTAAATAATGCACCACCAAACTGTAGCAAAGGGGAGGAAATAAGCAGAAGGTAAATTATTTTACAGAAATCTATAAATAACAAATTAAAGGAAAAAATCAAATTTATTGGTTTTATAATGTAAAATTGAAACATTTGACATTTCAAATTGCAAATTTGAAGGTTTGCAAATTTTATTGCCAGCTCAAATTTCATTTAAAGAAAATATAGTTTATGAAAATAAAATAGAATAGGTATTGTTTTTATTCCTCATTGTACTAGTTTTGTTGTCACCATAAGAACAATAGTCTGCAATGTTCAAATAGAAACCTTTTTCTAAATGTCACAATGAAAAAAAAAGTACTTACGTAATTATTAAATACAAGAACTTTTTTTAAAAACTAGTTTTTAAAAAAGTTTTTTTACTATCATTATTTGCCTATCGGATTATTTTAAATTTCTAAATTGCAGAAGGAAAACGTGAGATCAATATTAAATTTATATCACACATGAATGACGTGTTTATAGTTTTAGATTAGTTTTGTAACGACTTACGGGGTTCTAATGTACTAAAAATAAGTTTTAATACAGTAAACTATATAGGATATTAGATGTATATTCGGTTGTCTGGGTGCCATTTAAATACTTTCATTAATTATGGTTGTATTACATATTTCATTACATAGACATTCATTACATTAAACTGAAAACTTAAGGTTATTATGTATTACAAAAACTAATTGTGAAGGGGGTACCAGATATACCACAAATATCGTATTATAATATATGTCATGTATAAATAACTAAAATATGTGGTCTAGCTGAGGAATCATGTTTGTTTTTTTTGGTATAGGGAAGGATAAAAGGGCGAAAAACAACTTTAGGTGAACTTTTGTAAAGGAGGGTGGGAGATAATGTAAGGACACATGAGTGAAGATAAATAAGGAAGTTTAAGGGTGAAAAGGAGAAGTTTATGTGATCTCTTCTTGTGCCCTTTTCTTTCAATTGGCATTATATGTAGCTTGTAGATTAGCCTGATCTCATCTAATATTTTATGGTTTAAGCATTGTCTTTGTGGATGGTTGCTCCTTAGATTTTTATCGCATACCCTTCTAAGAGCTCTAGTTGATCTTCCTTTCTCTAAGAGCTCTAGTAAATTCATATGCATGTTGAGAAAATGCATCGTACGCAACAGCTTGGTGGTTAGTTTCAGCCTGAAACTGGTGGAAACAGGAGTGCATGGAATAATAACAATATTAGTGTTATACTACTAAGTATAGCACTAAATTCGAATTTTAATCGGCATAAAATTCTCTTTCAAACGACTAAACTCTTGCAATACGAGTAGATAGTAATAAAAATATACTGTTTTAAATGTATTTCATTAGCAACCACCGATTACCCTTATTAACGGCGGCACGATTATGAAAACCAATCTGATGCAGAATTATCTCAGTTTTCCAAAAATGCATTAAAAATTATAACTTGTCCTGGTATTTTCGGTTTAAAAATGGTTTAAAAATGTCTTAAAAAATTAACGGTTTAAAAATGTCGTGTACTAGCGTGGTTTTGGTGGAGAAATATATTTTTTATCTTAGTATAGTATAGTAACGTATATATGGTACAGTATAGAAGTATACAAAGGTAGGAAATATTTCGGTACCATAATCTCCCTACCATAACGAGGCGCGTTATATTCAGCGGCAGGCTTTAGTTGAACCTGGCCCGTTGATGGGTGCACTAGCTAGTGCTCTTTTATTTAATATTTCTAAGATCTATGTAAAACGAGATATTAGAAATACCTCCTTTCAAATATTATGGGCATTAAATGTTGATTGCACAAAAGGAACATAAATCTATTCTTATAAAAGTAAAATAAAAAAATATTCTAAAATAAAGTCAATTCTTAAAACCCCATTTGAACGCAAAAAAGAATACTAAATTAAAAAAATTACAATTGCGGCTCAAATAGGCCGCCCTGGGATGCCAAACAGTAACCTAATCTCTCATAGAAAGTCCTTTTAACATTAGAAAGCATTTCAGGTGTGATAAGGTTAGCTGTTTCTATTATTTTAGCCCTCGGGGCATCCAGATTTTCTGCTTGCTCGTGGCCATAAACGGCCTGTTTCAAGAACCCCCACAAAAAAAGTCGTTTGGAGACAAATCCGTCCGACGTCACATGGGTGCGTGCTTGGCAACGCAGGCGCAAGAGGCGCGGCTTTGCAGACAGTATACGCTAGGATTGGATAGACAAGGCGTGGCTTACTTGCCGGCATAGTACCAAAATAAATCCTCGCCCTGTTTATAGTATATATAAAAAATGAGAGCAAATAAAAGAAGTTTGAAGCCTTTTCATTCAATTTACCATATTTGCAAGATGGAACATTCAAATATTAAAAATTTTGGCAGGTCAAGAAAAAAATTATAATTTCATTTTATTATTTTGCAAAGTATCTTTTTGCATGTCCAATAAAAAATTACCTCTTTATAATGGATTTTATACTTCTAGGTATCTGTGATCATCGTATGGTATTTAATGATGTGACAATCGGTATGTCAGGACGAATCCAAGATGCCAGAACGTTTAGATTGAGTAACATTTATGAGAAATTAACTAGTCCAGAAAACCCGTTACTCGAAAAGTAAAACATCTAATAGGGGATTCTGCATATCCATTAATGACAAATTTACAGATACCCTAGAGAGATAATGGTCATTTGCACGATATCCAAATAAATTACAATTATAAACTGAGCAGCATTCGGTCAGTAATTGAAAGAGCGTTTGTGCATCTAAAAGGCAAATTTAGACGCCTAAACTATTTATATATTGGCGATCCAAACTTTGATACCAAAATTATTGGAGCTTTATTTATTATATTGTGCGATTCACATTACATACTAAATACAGGGTTCGCCACGATGAGCGTTCATTAGAAAGATATGGAGAAATAGACCATTGAAAGTTTGGAATTATTGGTTTTTGGGTATTTTTGGGTGTGGACTGATGAGACAAAATTTTGCAAAGATGGCCTTTATAACAGACATAATAGCCTTTTTGGGGCTTCAGAAAATCCGAGAGTTGTTCGAGAACGCAATTTCCAAGATTCTGGGAGTTTTAATGTATTTTGTGTCATAAAAAACGGAAAAATTTTGTGTATTTTTTTATGATTAAAACTTAAATTCGGAGGGGTATGTAGACATATTGAGAAATGTTGAGGGAGGAGCACTGTAACATCTTAACACCTTCCAGAAGAAAAGATTCACAGTGCGTTTTATCAAATGGATGGTGCTCCTCCCAGTAGGACAACGGGCGTTTCATCTGTATTAGATGATATGTTTAAAGATAGGTGGATCGCTAATAATGGTACATACAAGTGCCCACCTCGTTCGCCTTGTTTAACACCTTTGGACTTCTATGTTTTGGGGATACATTAAATATAAGGTTTATGCATATCCTGTTACAACCAAGAATGATATGCAGTGTAGAGTCAACGCTGCTTTTAATAATATTAGTGGCAATTCCATCACTTTGTCAACAGATGCCTTCTCAAAAGAATTACTTTGTGTTTGGGGCAAAATGTCAGCGATTTTGAACACTTACTTTAAGTAAAGAAGAAACCGATTATATACATTATTTGGTGGTATTTTCATACGTTTTCTGTTTTAGTTTAGGGTTAGATTTTTTTTAGTTTAGATTTGATAAATTGAATTTCTATTTGTGTTTATTTGTTATAATTAAAATATGTTTTATACTTTTAAGGCGTTTTAAATGTGGGATTATTAATTAAAATTGGTTATTTTGGTACATTTTCTTGAAATTGATTTATCACAATAACAAAGCATTTTAGGTATAGGATATTCTACAGAGTTAATATCATTTGTTTAGAAGAATTCAAAAATGTATAGAAATAATAAGGTTTTCATTTTAAAAACTGACTTTTGCGTATTTTTTAGCGTCGTATTTAAATAAATATTTTGAACACCCTGTAAAGTATTTAAAAAAATTCAACAAACTTTCCAATAAAGGTTTGCCGCATCTTTAACGTGGCTGAATGAATTTCCTTTACTTGCAGTACTTATTGTTTTACACGTCATTAATTTTGAAAGTTGCTTTAAATTTTAACATAGAAATCAAAAATGCAATAAAATACAGGGTGTTCCATTAGAAACAAGCAAGTTGAGTACCAGTTCCGGTATAACCGGAAGTGATCAAAAGTTGAAAATATTTTACTTAGGACTGCCGTACCCAAAAACTAATAATCCCAAGCTTTCAATGTTCTAATTTACCTGATTCTCCATATCTTTCTAATGAACGCCCATCGTGCTGGACCCTGTACATAATAATCTATTAGAGTAATATTTTTCTTTATCTAAATTTTTCATACAGGATGCTCCGTCAAGCCACATAAAAAAGTATACTGGGGTATTCTACAAACTAAACTATAAGGATTTAATCCAATTTATCTATGTACAAAAGTGTACAGACAGAATATCATTCCAGGCAGATAATAATTGAGCGGTCATGCATATTTCAAACCATTACTTTTTTATTAAAAAAAAATCTATTGAAATATTTTACATATCGTAAATGCATATAGAGGTATCGATAAATGCACTAAATTGGTAACTATTTAATTCCGACTGTTTAAAAGTGAAAATGTCAGAAAGTAAGTTTGGAATGGAAGCGATGCTCTTGATTGACCAGTCATTGTGATAATCGATAAAGAGACACAAAAATAGGAGTTTGAGTGCCGTAGTTCCCCGTCTTGTCACTCAGCCCACATTGCACTAAAGTACGTAAATATGTTGATTATAAATGGTGCAACAAGATTCCTTGACCACAAATATAAGATTGCTTACGCAATTAAAAAAAGAACAATTAAAAATACAGAAAAATACTTGAGATAAAGGCCCTTTCAACAACGAATCTTTCCTGTCCACGTATACTATTCAATATATAGATTAGATTGTATTACGGTATATATTAAGCCTCACAAGCAAACAAATCCAGAACTTAAAATTGTTGTTAACATGTTGATGTTTATGATAGTCTCGCTGGCGCTAACCGCCGTAAGTTCAGCTGAACTGCGGTTCGGCTTCCCAGCTAGGGCCAGAGGTTTAACTGACGATCTTAATGACCTCTTAGCATTAGTTCCGATTGACGATATCAAAGAGCTGATAGGAGATTCTGTAGCCGTCGATGCAGAAGTACAAAACATCTTCAGGTACGATAGTATAACTCTCTAGGGGATTCTTTTTCTAAACTACACCGTTCATTTTCAAGGTACTTACAAGGAGACGATTGGGCGGCCCTGATCGCTCGCATATCTTCTCACCCAACGTGGCAGGACTTCAAGGACTACGGCCTGGAGAACGGGGTCGACGTGGACGACATCGTACAGCGCGTCCATGACCTGATCAACGGCGTGGAGGTGCCAGATAGCGGCGTAGATGCAGGCGGTCTCAGAGAGCTGGTGGACCAGATCAGGGCCATCATAGACGGCGACGCGCTCCTTGCCGCCATCGACGACAAACTTACGAACAGCGAAGCTTTCAGGGACCTCTTCAGGGTGGTCTCCAGCCCGGAAGCTCGCGCATTCGTCAACGACCTCCTCGAAGACGCCGAAGTGTTGAGGCTAGGACAGATGTTGAGGGAGTACGGTATTGACGTAGACTTAATCATCGACTTTATCATGGAGTTCCTCGGCTGGACAAGACTGGTCTCGCCATTCGCAAAAATTGAATACTTGTAAAAGTGTGCTTGTACTTGTGTTGCGTATTCGTTAGTTCACACTAAGCCTTTTTTAGCCATTCCCGAACGGGTGAATACAAAAAGAGAGCTTAACATGAGCCCGCACGTCCATCAGGTGCTTCAAATACGAGCATACAAGTGACTTAAAAACATGCACAGAAAATAATAATATACGGCATATATATAGTGTATAAATGTTGTTTTCTTTATTTTATTATTAAATTCTTACTTAATCCCAAAAATTGTCAGCTAAGAAAAAAAGGAGCTAAGCTACCTACCCCGTATAAAAGAGCTGAGAATCTTAGAAAGTTTAAAAATGATGAAGATACATTTTCAATAATGATAAAATATTCCTCCGTTTGAGCTTATGTTTGATAAAAGTAATTGATAACGATTTGAATAACGTAAGCAAGTTTGGCAACATGTTTTATATCATTTTAATCTAGAAAAAATATGCCACTCAATTAGATAAAAAAAACAATGGTCAGTCAATCAACGCTAAAATGTCTTTGTTATTTGAAATCTTTGTTATCTTTAATTAACAAATGCTATCGGCCAATCACCTAATCACATTCTTTTTAGATTATCGTAAAGTATACTTACGAAAAGCTAAAAAGAAATATTAGTAACCGACACTAAATTTATTTTAGTGGCATATTTAAACTTTCCCCAAATTTCAACCGCCGTCATAAATATGTGGTGAGAAGATGCCGCACGTAAAAGATTTGTTGTTCTTATCAAGATCATAATAACAAAAACTAATCGCGTTCACAACATTTGCAAGTCAACAAACCGTTGGAAGGGTTCCAACGGTTTTTACCCCATAATGATCTTGTAGGGGATGGAATTCGAGAATGTGTGCCTAGAAGAATTGATAAATATGTTTAATAATGAAATTAACAAATCTGGGGGGTGAAAAAGGAAAAAAAGGTTCCATAACAGGAAAGGTTATTTGTCACTAATAATGTCGTATTTAGCACTTATTTGCAGTTTTAGGTCCAAAATGGGAAATATTTGAGATATTTTGTTTGTGATCTTTTCCTTTATCTTCTTATCTGTGAAGTTGACGTGTATTGATTTCTGTCCGTTTAATTTAATTCTCCATTTCTTGGTCCAATCCGGTATTTGGTCACTAGCTTACTGCAATTTCCCTATTGATTCTGTCATGTTATTTCCTACTGCTAATATTGCTGTGTCATCTGCGAACGTAGCGACGGTAACATCTTCCAACTAATAGTATAAGTAAGTATAAAGTAAGTATAGAACAATTCCGAGTGCGCTTCCCTGGGGTACACTAGCAGTTATTTCTTTCAGGTCTGAGTATTCTTCTTCTTGTTTTACTCGAAACACTCTATTTTCAATGTATGATTTTATTAGTTCAACGTGTTGTTCTGGTAACATTTTGTTCAGTTTATGGATGATACCCTCATGACAAACCTTGTCAAAAACTTGTGCAATATCCAGGAAAATAGCCGAGCAAACTTGTTTTTGTTCTAGTGCATTTTCTATTGTGTTCGTAATTGTGTGCTCTGGTAGTGTTTTTCTCTAAAACCAAATTAATGATCAGCTATTACATTTTCCTTTTCTATGATTGGTAGAATTTTAATGAGCGAATATTTGTAATGTAATAAAGTTAGGTCAACTTAATGTAGGCATTAGTGCCCTGAATTAAACCAATGCAGGTCAAATAATATACAGGCGTCTAGCTATGCAACTAAAGTTGCATAGTGTTTGGAAGAAATGGGACACGATACTAGATCTGTACAGGATGTGTCATCCCCATAAGCCTTCATAGCACGGACTGTGATGTAGTATGTGTAGATTGTCAGTTGAGCGTGTAGTAATATTTGTCAGATATACAACCAAGTACAACGGGTTGTAACATCTGATGCATAGCTACCAGGCTTATAAACTTGTATACATACCGCGACAGCTAAGGCGATGATCGGTGCAAGGTGCATTTACAAACATTATTTTTTTTCGGACAGCCATTTAGAAGGAATAAAAGATATAAAAATTGTTACTGTTTTGCTTACTTTTTTCGAATTTATTAAGGTAGATGTAACAAATGTGAGTGTGTGTATGTCTTTGTATAGCCATGTACGGGTCATTTTCATTATACTGACACGTTATATATTTATCAATAAAATCTACACAACTCGTAATTCTTACATGATTTAAAGGATCATATGTCGGTGCATTTTTCAATCATAAAAACATATGTTCATGTGGAGAACCCCGCACTTGAAACTCCACTCTTCTACTGTATGTTCATCATACTGTATACTGTATGTACTATTCTGTGTTTAAAAACTGCATCAATTTAGAAATTTTAACATCAAAATAACGTGCGAACGTAACTGCTGGATCATTTCTAATTAAGGCAATTTTTTCGTGATTGTTCAATTCCAAAGCTTCTATTAAACTTATTTTTTTATTTAAATTGACCTTCGCCCAAAATGCAATTAATTCTGGCCATCTACATCTTTTGAAAGTCATATCTAAATTTACGTGAACCAAGAATACTATAAATAATCGGCATTATTTGAATATAGTTTTAAAATGTAATCGTTAATGGTTATTACCACACTAAGGAAAATGTATGAAGAAAAGAGTTAACATGAAAAGTGTTACAAAAAAACAGTTTTTACGATATGTACAGTAAATTGCTAGATACAATTTAAATTATGCGTAATAAATACATTTAAAAATATCTTTGAAATAGAAAAATATGTGAATTTTAGAAGGAAAAAATATTTATTCACAATATAGTGCTGACAGAGGCTCTACATTTAAATAGCAACGCAAAGTAGACTGGTTAGGCTTGTTACGAATTTTTTTATAATATAACCCACCATTAAACACTTTTCTTTCATAACTTATTAATATGACCCAGATCTTTATTTAAAATTATTTAAATATAATATTTAACAAAAAAGGTGAAATATTTATTAAAAACGCAATAAATTTACTAAAAAATTTTAATACACAAAAGACTAGAAATGATACAATTTACAATTAATTAACTTATACACTGCACTGC
>JAWQRJ010003262.1:0-12309 GCA_033557515.1 Diorygopyx duplodentatus | reverse complement strand
GCGACCGACAAAGAATTTTTCTTTGTCGGTCTCCGCCAAAAAAAAAACAGCCCGTTGTTTTTTTTGGCACAATTGAATTCATGTAGACACAGGTAATATTTGTGACAATTTCCGGATGGTTACAATTTTTTACTGTTGCTTTGGAATTGCCTTAGTAAGAATCTACTGTAGGCAATTTAAATCAAAATCGCGCACACTTTAATTTCTATTTTTTAAATCATGATTCATCATTTGAAAAAGATTGTTATCTTTATAATATTATTGAGCTTATTCAGATTCTTACTAATTCATTAAAATTATATCCACTTTAGTCGTAGTTCCTTAAAATATTCGAGGTATACCGCGTTATAGGCAAATTATACGGTATGCCCCCGAAGCCGGATCTAAATGATTGAAACTTCATAACGGATTGATAAAATTGAAAACTACAGTCACTGTTGAATAGACAATTGAAAGACCTTTACAATGATATGTCACAAGACCCCCTTTGTAATTTGAAATTTCAAAGTTGATAGCGCTCGCAGCGCTATCTATGAAGATTAATATTCAAAATTTACGTTGAAAAACAGCAAACTTCATGCCATTTGATATCGCTTTGGTTTCATGTTCCTACCTTGATTATACAGCGTTATATGGCAAATTATACGCGTGCCTCCGAAACCGCTTCTAAATAATTGTAACTTTATAACGGATTGATAGAATTGAAAACTACCGCCACTGTTGAATAGACAATTGAAAGACCTTTTCAATGATGTGTCACAAGACCCCCTTTGCAATTTGAAATTTCAAAGTTGATAGCGCTCGCAGCGCGATCTATAAAGATTAACATTCAAAATTTACACTAAAAAACCAAAACTTTAAACCATGTGATACCGCTTTGGTTTCATGTTCCTATCTTCGCTGGTTCAAAAGTTAGCCAGGGGGGGGGACCATTTACGTCCGCACTGTATATAGTTTTGTCAGAGGCTGTGGTGAAAATAATTCTTCCCAGGCAAAGAATAATGTAGTTTCGAATTCTAATATTTGTGTAAGAATTAAAAATATTTATTCACATAATTAAACATTTATTATTGTTTATTTATTAATAACACAATTCGATTTTTTTTGCTTTCGCACTTTACTAAACTTGATTCAGTAGTGTGAGTTATACTTATTTGGAGCTACATTTAATATTTAGGTTAACTTACCGAGCGGCCTGTGGCACTGTTCGTCAAAAACGTCCCCTATTGTCCCGCTCAGCAACCCCAAGATGGCCTGGGGAAACTCCGTTAGTAGAAAAAGCAATAGCACGGCCAGCAACATCTTCGTCGTCCTGAGCGTTTGCTGTTCTTTGTCGAGGAAGCGTTGATTGCTGCTGGAAGGTGCTCTGCCGTTTAACTTCTCCATCGGTATTCCCTTGTTATTCAACAGGTTGTACCTTCTTTTCTTGGCCGCTATAAGAGCTTTTATTAATTGGTGCGATAAAATCGTCAATAACAGGCATGGTATCAGTTTCAGCACCACGCTGTATACCCAAAACATCATTTTCTTGTACATTGTTTCGTTGGTATAGTTTATGGTGTAAATAGTTGTACAATGTGTCGTACTATTTTCCAGCACCGTGCAGTTGTTGAAACCGGTTTTACCCGTTTTATGGACGAAGGTTCCGTTTTCGTAAACTTCTTTATGGATAACAGTAATTGTCAACGACAGGTAAAGGGGAAAACACATTATCGGGCATAACACGTAAGTGAGAACTATTGCGTATATAGTCCTTTCTGCATTACACCATGCTGTTTGGTGCATGAACGTTATAGCTATGTACCTCCATATAGCCAAGATTAATGTTAGACAACAAGATATAAAATGGCAAACCTGAGTAAACAGTGCATGGAAGAACATGAATACTGCAGCGGGGTAAGTGAAAGAATTCGCTGTCTTCCTGTATAAAGGATCGAAGTAGACGTGTATCGCAAAGGGGATGTACTCCAACATGACCATCAGGTCTGCTAGTGCTAGGCCAGTTAGGATAAAGTTGGTAGGCCATCTCATTTCTTTCGTTGTTAGTATGGAGATATTTAGCATGTTGGCTATCGAGCCCAGAAAGCACACCAAAAGGCTCAAGTAACCGTGCACTTCTCTATAACCGTTGCTAAATTTGGTTAAGTTGCAATAAATTGTTGTTCCATTTTCCATTTTTGGGTTTTCAATGTAACAGTTTGTAGAAATTCGTTAACTTTCAACATGCGAGATGGTTAGAAGTCGATCGCCATCTTGTTGCGCCATCTGAAATGAAAAAAAAAATGAAATGATGTTGGTAGTCTGATAGAATGGCTTCACTAATCTCGTATACGAGATCCGGGAATATATGAGTATATATGGGCATAAATGGGCATTTTTGCAATAGTGCAAGTTAAAAATACTGGTTTTTGCATACGCTAAAGTTTTTTAAAAGCTTTTTGATATTACGGGGTGCAAAATTAGTACTCCGCTTCAGACACCGAGCTGAACTAAAATTAATTCCAGCTTAGCCGAATTATTCACGCCAACACTTGCCTGCCCACCGACCTATTAATATTCTAACAATTTAAAACTTGCTTTCGCAGCAGAGGTATTCAAATTTCACCTCTAAATTTGGTTATAATCAGTGTTGTATTTGCGGAACAATTTGCGATTAGTTGTTTTAACCTGCTGAATTGTGAAATCTAACAATCTCATTCGACGGAATTGAATTCTGTTTTATCTTTATTTGCTCGATGTGCACAGGATAGAGCTTCCACAAATCTCGTTTATTTATTTGACGAAATCGGGAAATGCCGGATTGGCGATTTTAATTAAACTAGATAATAGGTGAGGTTATCAAGTAATTTAGTGGATGATATTACGAATATAACTAATTATTTCTGTTACTAAGTGCAATACTCACGTTGCATGACGTAAAAATTATCTTCGGATATCTGGATAGAGAAAGCAAATTTAGGATCCGAAATTTAGTTTTTTAATGAAAGACAGTTTTCTGTATGCAATGTGCCACTAACAATAAGTGGTATTCTTCTTACAAAAAAATTGAATTGATTTTACTTTCCAATTTAAATTGTCATGACATCTTTAGTTTATTTCTAAATCTTGTTTCGTAATCCTGTTCCACCCTGTACTGTGACGTATGTATTATATCTACTGTGTTTGTAGTTTACTTGTACAAAAAATATGATAGCAAACAGATCCAAAGGAATAGCTTTCATTACCGCCGTTACAGACTACCCTGAACGTGAGAACCCGATAGCAATTTTCAAGCACATTGGCGCAGAAAATTGCCAGTTGTGGATTTATAGGTAATACGTCAGTATTACCTTTCTTTGAATTGGCAGAGTCTCTAGAAACTCATATATTTTCCATGGTGAGCGAAATAAATTAGATTCTCAGAACGGTATGGATGGGCAACGTTCATTTATCTGTCAAATAGTATTGATTCAGGTCAATTTGCAAAGGCCAATGGATGCAAAGTTTTGCTGTTTAATCTTTCATTTGTTATAACTGTGTAGTGCAGAGGGAAAAATTCGAAGAGTTTTCTTTGCAATTTTTTATGAAATAACAATGGGAGACATACGAACACCGATTTCTCAACACCGAGACATCCGCTTTACCATGGAGATAGAAATGGAAGGTCGTTTACCCTTCCTCGATGTCTTAGTATCCCTTTTACTCAATGGTAAAGTAGGTCACACTGTTAATCGAAAACTCACTCACACAGACCGCTATTAACATCGCAAACATCACAACGAACAAGATCATCTTCTAATATAGAACTTTTTCTTCATAGTTGGCAATCCAAACTGGTAGATTTGTTGAAGAAGGTTCAGCAAGATATAACATTGTGGACGGTTAAGATTATTCAATTCTAAATGAAAAATTCCCAACTAATAGTTAACTCCACTAACTTAAACGCACCCATGAAATCTGTAATAGATTTTGAAAAAAAAACACACTAAGATCAACCAAGATGAAGTTGTAAATTAAAAATCTACTTAAAAATTATAATTAAATGTAAAATTGCTGAATTAAAACTTAATACAGCACCAAGAAAAGAAACAAAACTACGAAAGAAAACGTGGTTATATACGCACTATTGCACTCAACATCAATACCAACCGTGACAACAGGTGGTATTGCTTACGTGGCCCTCTACGTGAGCATATTTTGCGTTCTATTATCGAGTTCATCCATGTGCATAATTTGCACCCCGCCTAGAGCGTAGTGGGAAAAGCGGGAGGCGTTCGCGTAAAACCACTGCGGTCTACTCATAACTCTATTATATTGCAATATGAAGTTTTGCACCAACCGGAGCTTTTTGTAAAGGGGATATTCAGCACTTTTTATTTATATGTATATCAGAACATTATATTTGAGATTTCAAATAGAAATCGAATACTTTATTTTACAGATGTTCTAATTATCTATTCCACAGTGTATGGGTTTTTCAATTCTATCCGTTCGTTATAAAACAATTATTATATAATACAATTATTTAGAAGGCAGGGTTAACGCAACACAGAGGTATAAAGTAAACCTTCCTAGATGGTGCGATTTTGTGATATTATATTGGATACATTATTGAAGTACTTTTATAATGAGGCACTGCCAATATTTATAGCGTTCAAGTGCTCTAGGAAGTTGGAATATGTTACGTAAAATGTTAAAGATCTGCCGCAGTGCTGTGAATTGTTGCAGACATATCGCCAATATTCTCTCTTTGAATTCTGTGAAATATAAGAGAAGAAAAATATTCTCATTTCGGATTCACCATATTTTATGATGGTGTTATGTTCGAATTTCCAAAACTGAAGTTGATTTGTATAACACTAAATATAAGTGTGATTATAAATATAAGTCGGCGATTCTCACCTGTAGAGAACGTCCGTTAGGGAACGCGAGGTAACTGAAGGGGACACAGCGAAATGGAAAAGACTTAAGAAAAAATTTAAAACGATTTATTGAAACCAAAACAATAACATAACACACATCCTCACAGTAAAAAATAAAATGTATTATTAATGTTTTAATATAATATCTTATGGTATTAAACGAGCATTTTTTTGTATGTACGTATGAATATTCTGATCTCGAAGACGGCTTTAAGTTGCCGGCCGATATTTGCAAGATTTCAATAATCCGGTGCGTAAAATCGATTTATATGGGTTTCAACTTGCAGTAAAATCATTTTATATCGCTTTTGAGCGTTTCAAAATCGTTAATTTTTGACGTATAATGTGACCGAGACAATAGTAAAAAAGCATGCACGACTCAAGGTAACCGCACATTCGGGGGATGTCGGATGGACCGAATATAATCAATGGATTTGAACCTTTCCGTTTAATTATATACATAATTACGAAAATTCGAATTTCGATTATGCTTGCGAGGTGAATTATCTATCAGCTTGCGTTGGTTCGATGAAATTAAAAAATATGATGTGTAATCGCCTTAACGCTGGTTACAAAAAAAGTTACGAGAAAAATAATTAGAATAACCAGATTTCTATTTGACCATCCGTATTGGGTTAAGCTGTGGATCCATTAATGTACTTAGATGTATAAAGTACCGCGATTGACTCCCATTTAAAGTTGAATTAAAGAGTACAAAAAGCCGGATACGTAAATAATTTTAAATTAAATATAGGCAGTATTTGGGAACCTGAGTAAAGATCAATCGACCATATACCGCGTGACTATAAATGATTGTGATTTTTTTTGCTCGGTTGGCATGATTTTCTTGTTTTCCTGTTTGCAACCCTGATTTTCAATTTAAATTTGTCAAATCAAAACGTCAAATAAAATAAAATTGTCGTTATTACCCTAATACTAGTAATTACCGTAACCTAAAAACTAATCTTGACATAAAGACGGATATATTAGCAAATCATCAGGGATGCCAACCCACTATAATTGCATCAATCATTTACAGTCACCCGTTATTTAACAATAATACGAGTAATAAATACTTTTTATTAGCAAAATTATTGGTATGTGAAGTATGTTTAACTTTGAATATTAAGCATCAGTGATACAAATATAAAATTGTAAAATTTGCAAATGCTCAATATATCTCGGGGCAGAAATTGCACCTAAAAATTTTTTTTATTAAATATTTGCTAATATAGAAATGTTTTTTTCGAAACAATTGTTTGGTCAGTTGCTCCGCATGTCTACTCTTTAAAAGCATGTTAATAAAAATTTATAATAAATAATACTCTCTCTGTTCCAAATTATGGTATACATTTACGGTATGGTTATGGTATACAAATGTATACCATAATTTGGAACAGAGGGAGTAATGATAAATTGTCAGGTGCGGCCAAATATGATTTTGAATGAAAGCGAGCAATTTTCAATTACATATGTCCATTTTTAACGTTAGGTATACAGGGCTAAAACATACAGGGCTAAAGGTATGTAGGCCTAAAACTGCAATACTGCGCAAGTTGAAAATTTTAAGATTAAATTTAAACTAAATGTTCAATTATAGCATGCGCTCGTTCGTAAATGTTTATATAAGCGTTAAAAGTCCGCTTATCGGTAAGTTGATTAAAAATTTATTTTTAAGTAAGTTCCTTACCTACTTACTAACTAGTAGATAAGGGAAGTGGCTTTAAAATATTTAACAAGGATGTAGGTAAAGTATTAAAAAGGCAGAAAGATAAGAATTAGTAGCATGTGTCCTTAAAAAAAGAATTGCACCAAAACAAACATATTAGCTAATATAAAGCGTCGTCAGTGATGCGAATATAAAATGGTAAAAATGTAAGAACTTAATATACAAAAACACGTTAATAAAAATTAGTAATAATAAAAGCAAATTCAAGCAATAGTGAAAAAAGGGGTAAATAGAAATCAAAATGATGGCTGCATAGTTGATTATTTTAGAAGAAAAGAACAAAATGTGGCTAATGCTGGCTTGCAGTTATTCAATTTTTAGAAACAACATAACAATATATGTATACCTGGTACATGGGGAAAGCTCGGTGTACAGGTATTCTATTTTAGATGTATATAATTTATTATTAATTTATGCAATAAACAAAAGTATGTTTAATTAAATTTATTTCATTTTTATGTAGGTGTCTAGATATCAAACTTTACAAATAATATACAAATACAATTTTAGGCAATTGTTAGGTAGTTTTAGGCTAATGAGTATGTAGTGAGTGAAAAGGCAAGAAGAGAAAAAATCCAAATTTAAAAATAAATTACTATATCTAAACGAATGTTGAAGTGTCGGTAAATTAATTTTAAATGGACAAGTAAAGTAATCGATTTTAGAATATTTAACAAATGGCTCGAAGTTTATAAGAAGGCAGTTGAAAAATAGGAAGGTGTTATAGAAAGCATAACATTCATCTGATCAATTAAGTGCTTACTAAACATAAATGTGCAGTACAAAGAGCATACATATTTTGAACATGAGGGGTCGTTGATGTGAGTACAATGTTATAATATTTCGTGTACTTGATTTATCTCAAGAACAAAAGGCATTAAACATTGTTTTGTTCAATTTCTTAGCATGTCTTCCCTTCAGGAAGATGTCCATAAAAATAGTTAATAGTTAACTTAGGAAACCCAGCAAAGCTCGGTGAATCAGAAATTTAATCTTTATTAATTTTTGTATACACTATAATTATATATATAAGACCTCATTAGGGTATACTTATACCCGTACATCGTATCATCGCGGGCACGTCCTCTGTCGATAGCTTGACCGTTGACCGCACGATGGCGTCACTATTATTATAATTTATTAATGCGCATGTCTTATAGGAATCGTGAACAACATGTAAATTCTGTCGATAATCTGGTTAATATATTGCAGTGTTGGGTGAGCAAAACATGTTAGAATTGATATAAAAATAGAATTTTTCAATGGCTAGAAGCTAAATCAATAAACTTAATGATACAAATAACATTCCGTACGAGCAACAAAATAGATTCGTCGTATACTTATTTTTGCGTTCTTGGCAGTAGTAATTTTTCACTATATTTCACTATATTCATTTGTAAGCGTGCTTTAACTCATTATTTTGATATTTCATTGATATTTCTTGTTCTTCACATAGGTGTACACAATATCCAATAGAGCTGTGTGGGTTTTCCCGAAAACTATTCATTTTGATAACACTTGTCATCCCAGCTTCTCAGTATTCTGACTATTTGTAGTCTTTTTGTTTTCTTAGACATAATCATGTTTGGGACAGAAAGGAACAGCAAAGGGAATGTTTCGATTTTAAACAAATACTGTCAATTGCAGTTGATACGTACAAATTACTATCTTTGCGTACTTGGTAATTTCATTTTAATACTACCTTTTTTAAAGTAAAAAGTATCAAACAGCATAATTTAATACGCTTTTTCACAATGGAAAATGTGCAATAGTTAAATAGTGGCAACCAAACAAATTGACGGTTTTGAACACTAACAAAACCGTGCACATGTCACATTATTATCGGTAATTGGAATAAAAATCCTTTTGAGGTGGACACTTAATGTATAATAATTCGCAGTTGCAAAACTGTCAAATAAATTACGACAGCAGCAGTTCCGAATTAAACTTACTTCAACCAAACGCGCACATTGAAGCTTTTTGTTTGGATCCTTTTTAATCTATTATGCACGAACTTGCTTGGATGTATAAAAAAAACAAATTATGGCACATAATAAAATTTTCGGTATATTTTTATAAATTATTTATAAATTATATTTTTATATTTTTATATATGTATATTTTTTCCGTAATAAACAGTTAAGTTAAAAAGCATTTATTTTGCATCAAAATTAAGTTTAAAATATACAAACGATATCAAATATAATATGAAACCATATACTATAAGTAAGGTAAACTCTAGAAGTACAAGAATAAAACAGCAATTCAGCTTGTTGGATTAGACGTATAATAAGAAGAAAACAAATCTATAAAAGAAAATGAAAACTTCATATTACTCTGAAATCCGAAATTACATCTGTTAATGTCGGCAGAATCTACTTTACCTTAGCTTTATAAGCTAATGTAATTTATTTGGCACTTTATGGAGTATAAATCGTATTATAAACCAAGTGTTTATGAGCGGAATAGAGAATTTTATGTCTACCCCAGCCGACATGGCAAAATTTTCAGGTAACACTTATTATGTTCCCACCAGGTCTTTCTTATATCATTGTGCACTGTTTTTTCTTGTATCGAAAGACAAATGTTTCAACTAATATCGGTGTAATTCTTTTGGTAAGTATACAGTTCTTCTGCATTAATCTTTTTAATAATTTTTACCACCATATGGTTCTCAAAAACTTGAAACTATATAACCCAGTCTTTCATTTCAAGGTCGGTAATGTATAAGAAAATATGCTATAATAACCTAGAATTTATAGTGTAAATACCGATTAGTTACTTTGGCAAGTAACGTAAAACAAACAAACTAGATGCTCTAAAAATAAGCTACTCAATGAACGCAAGGTATGAATTTATAACCCAAAGTTTTTGTCATTAATCGCTTAATATAACAAACATTTTGTAAACCTTTTTCCTTTCGTTTTATTATATCTTGAAGGCGTCACCGTCACCCTATTTTTGATATACAGTCCAACATTGCATGCATTATGCAAATATCAGCATACATTTGCGCAGTATTCAGTACACACCCTATTAAGTGCTGTTTATCTGTGGTAAACATTTAGCAATTAAAGACATTCAATGTCCACTCTAGTACCACAGATTTGACGACAATAGGATTCAGTTTGTTTGACCTCTATTGGAAACTAGAACAATTATACACGTGCTAATCGAACGTGTCGAACGTGAGTTGTTTAGTTTAACTTCACCAACACTAGTTTAATCAACCAACCATGGAGTTCGACACTGTTTGTATTCCAAAATCTGCCTTTGAGCACAACCGCAAGCGTTGAGTACTTTTTTAACCGTTCTGCCCGATAATGAAATCGGCTCGACATACGCTGGAGATTAATAAACATCACAGTATTGTTGCAAATACTGTAATGTTTGCATGCGCCATGAATCACTTGATCGATAGGTAGTCATTTGCTGTCTAATAATGAAATATCCTGGCATAAACATCCTAATAACCTCAATGGAGATATAGGGTTTCCCCTCTACCACACAATTTTCTATATAAACCTAACGAACCGCATCAGCTAGTTCTGATGATGGCGTCTGTAATGAGCGGCGAAACGTCAACGGAGTATTTTGATGACTTAGTGATTTTACTTGGAAATTTGAGAATTCAACTATAAAACTCTTCATTTCTTCTTTCTTCTCCATTTGTTGTAGAATTTTCTGAACGCCTGTTGTATACTTTTGAATTTTCCTATACAAAAGCATTTGTGTACAACGTGGCATTATGAGTTTTGACCTGCAAACATTTTGCAGGTGTATATATCAAACGTTTTGGGAAACTAACTGCAATTTGGGATAACCAGATTTACGGTAATCCTCTGCTATTGATCAAAAACGAAACATTTTACGCTTCACTTGAGGGAGTAACTGGCTGTGGAATTGGCTGATACCGCAATAATTATTACACCGAATTAAGTATTACACCGAAAATTCTTCCGGAATATAAACTGCGATATTTTCAGTGATTAAAACTCTGTTCTGACTAAAAACAAACATGAAAATCTTAATTAAAACTTTCAATCACAGTGCATATCACAGACACATTTTATATCTACGGGAAACCGAGGGAAAGTAAATCTTTCTGTCGTTGGTCATACATAAATTATCATAATTTTCATATTGATGCCTTAGGAGTTTGTTTGTGAGATATGATGATATATATGGTTAGTGGAGCATAAATGGTGCAAGAATATTAATATGATCATTATTACAGATCTTCGGGAAACAACAATCAGAAATCAATTTTTCTGCACCTATTTCTTTTTATTAAGGTGAACTACACAGTGCGTTATTCCGTTTGTATAATGGAAATTGTTCTCTGATAAATTCACATATTCGATGCAAAGCAAATAATGTGTAACATATTTTCATATCTTTCTTTTAATAATTTTGATATGTCATTAGCTGTTATCTTAATGGTGGTCATTTTGTCTGATAGTCGGTTAATCTGCTTCAATATTTTTTCATTTGTCGTATTCATCAGAGGTTATATGTTCGTTGACTCGTCCTGTATGTGCCATACTTCTTGCATTTTGTTAAGAACGTCAAACGATTCCTCAACTTCGCCATTTTGATGTTGTGCTTCAATAACTGCTTCATCCCTTCAAAACGTAATCAATAATGGATCAAAAATTAGATAAACGGCCATTTATAAGTGTGAGCACAGAAACCAGTACATCGTTGGGGAAACTCACAATTGGAAGTGATGGTTTATTTAATTTTTGATCAACTGTTGATTATGTTTACCATTGTTTTATTACTTCGCCCTGATGAAGATGAAATAAAGGGTAGATATATTGAGAGTTGAAGAAATAAAGATAGTTTTAATTAACCCATCCCAGACCGTTCGTCCAAATAATAGCAATTGTAATTAGTTACGATAAAAAATAGGAAGAAATTATATACAGATTAAATTATATAAATTATATGCCCACATGCCCGAGATAGGGGACAAACAATAAACATAGATAGGACAAACAAAAAACCCAGAGAAGATGCGAACTCAGCACAAAGATATGCAAACTCAGCACGAAGATACAAAAAGACTATAAAAGTCGACCGAACCGCTAGACCATAAGTCGTTTGTGCCAAGAGTGTCGTAACGTTAAGTTAACTTCTGTGTTGTTCTGTAATCTATAAACAAATAAATAACTAAAAGTTAGTCATTTCAGTGTTTTTAAAAATACAGTATAGTGAAGTGAAAGCCTTAACTGGCGCAGTCAGTAGGATCGGTTAACACGATTCGCAGCAAAACCTGAGAAGACGTGGTGTTTGTCAAAACTTAGTAACCAAGCAGAGCAAGGAAATAAACGACTTCGACTTGGAAGGCAAGTGAATTCAATGTGCCAAAGTCTCACATTGGCGATAGCATCAACCCCAAAAATTGGACGAAAGGATCTGTCTCCTAAGTGCCAATCCAACCCCGAATTGGACGCAAGGATCTGTCTTGTAAGTGTCAACCAACAACCTCGGTCCGTGGATAAAATTTACCAGAACCACCAGAAACCAAAACCAGAAACAACGCAGACAAGAAACAACGCAAACAAGAAACATTGCAAACAAGCAACAACGCAAAACAAGGAAACAACGCAGAACCAGGAACAACACAGAAGCAGAAAGAAGAAACAACACAACCATTAGATGAGATTACTACTG
>JAWQRJ010003261.1:0-12312 GCA_033557515.1 Diorygopyx duplodentatus | reverse complement strand
CTTCTATTTTACTTCCACCGTTGCATTATGAAAAACTGCAAGGAATAATTTTGTCTAGGTTATCTACACTTTTAGCATTGGTATCAACTTTTGTTTTTTTTGTGGTCGCTATTTTGAATATTTACACCTTCAGATAGAGAAAACCATCCTCTTTGTACCTACTTAATCAGAATAGACCGATTAAAAAAAAGTTAATATCATAAGACATTATATCTGCAACTTTAAAGATCTATTTAACTGACTAAGTTGTTATACTATGTCAACTAAAAAACTTAAAAAACTATGTTTAAAAATAGTTCACTTTTGGCAAAACATCTTTGCGACCATTGCTTCACAAATTCACCATCCGAAAATAGTTTTGTTTTTCTTACAATGTTCTTCTACTAAATAAATTTAACTTCACAGAGCAAAGCAAAGAACATTACTTATTCATGTAGTATATATAATGAATAAATGTAGGTCAAGTATGCTTTGGAAAATAATTGGAGCAACATTGAAGCTATGGCTTATAGTATGTAAATTCAGTCAATAGTAGAAAAATGCGAATATTTATAAAAGTGTCGATATCTCATTAAACATTTCAAATAATTTATCAAAGAAAAAAACAGCGGAAAGCTAATAAGCATTTTCATTGCAAAAGTTGTTCAAAATGTGCACTATTGTTTCCTATGCACCAGTTAGTTCTCAAATTCGTTATATAAGCACTGCAAGATTGGTTAGCCCTTGGCTTTGAGTCTCTCCACCACCTTTCTCCACTTCCGTCGATCTCTCGCCCTCTTCTGATAATCTTCCACTCCTATCCTCCGTAGGAGTCCACGAAGGAGATGGCTGGAGGCGGTAAGTCCTCCTCTTCCCCACGTCGCCACCGGCAAGAATTCTCTTTGGCCATCACCCCTCTTTCATCCTTAACACAAGTCCCAGTCACCACGCCCTTCGCACCTTTATCATCTGCGTCGCACTAGCTTCTGGATACTGGGTGTCCAGTTCCGCATTTGTTCTTTTCCGCCACAGGCCCTCCGCCAATTTCACCTCTCCAAACATCCTTTTTAAAAACTTCCTTTCCCACCCCGCTCCTCATCCGCGTATACTTCGTCTTCCGTTCATTTATCTTCACCCCATATTCGCTCGTTCCATTTATCAGTAACTTTCCGACTGTTAGTAGTTGCTTCCCCGATCATGCCACTAGTACCACATCATCCCCAAGACCATACTATACAGTTTACTTCCGTGTATCATCCCGCTTGTCCTTACCCCAGTCACTAAATATTGTTCCTAACTACTGTGCTTCAACATCTTCATCGTAAATATCTGATCAACTGCTGATCTTCCCTTCTTGTAGGCTGCTTGACATTCTCCCACCACCGTATTCTGGTACTCGTTCAGTCTGCACCTTATGACTATTATCAGAATCTTATACCCTACCCCCAACAGTGATAACCACAGTGATAACAACAGTGATAACAGTCTGTAATTATCGCATGCTTTGTTATCCCTCTTCTTGTGGATTGGGGACACTATGGCGGAGTACCACTGCGTGTGCATTTCCACCTCTCCATATTCGTGCAATCAATTCGTACTTATGGGCCGACAATGCCTCTTCGCTATTCTTAATCAATTCCGCCATTATCCCATTCCTACCTGCGCTCTTAATGTTTTGCAAACTGATTATTGCCTCCATTACTTCTTTCTCGCTCAGCTTTCACCCTCCTCCCCCTCCTCCTATGCCATCACCGCACCTCCGTTTTCTCCTTCCCCTCCTTCCAATTTATTTTTGAACAACTCTCCAAAGTGCTGCATCTTGAATATGGTGGTTGGGCACTTTGTTCTTATTTGCTTTTCTTTATTTCTTGGTAGCAGTTTCTCAGCTCTTTCTTGGTGTAATATTCCTCTAATTTCTGCAGCTCTCTCTAAACTAATTGCCTTTTCATCCTTCTGCACAGCTTCTTAACCTCTTTTCTTCGCTCAGCATACCCAGTTCTGTCTTCCATCCTCTGTCTCTCCATCATAAACGATCTGACATTGTAATTGCCTTTTCTTCAACGCTTCCCTGTATTCATCATCAAGGCACCTAGCGTGTGTCCTTCTCGTCTGTTTCCAGTCCCTCCCACGCTACTTCTGTCCCTATCCCTTGCATTTGGTTCCATTCTTCGTCCACCTTCTGTTGTTGTGGGAGCTCCTCCAGTCTTAACGTTACTTCTCCTTCAAATAATCCACTTATACTTTCGTCTCCCAACCCTATCACATTGTATTTCTTCTCCCTTTCTGTACTCTCGCCTCCTCTCCTTTTTTCTATCTCCTCCATCACCTACAGGATCACCAAACAGTGTTCCGTGTTCGCGTTCGCACCTCTGTAACTTATTATATTCCTTACCGACCCTACGTGTTTCAATAAGTACATGGTCAATCTGATTTTTTGTTCCCCCGTCTGGAGCGTCCATGTTTCCTTATGGATGTCCTTATGGCCAAAATACGTGCTCATAATTTTCAGGTTGTTTAAAGAACACCATCCTTCTCCCATTCTCGTTACTCCTCTCGTGTCTACTCTGCCGTCACCCGTCTATATATTTCCTATTCTTCCCACCCTTGCATTTAGGTTCCCTACTACGACCATCACATCGTATTTAGGCTGCCGTTCCACTACTCTTGTCAGCTCTTCGTAAAAGTTGTCCTTCTCTTCCAAGTTCTTATCTTCCTTCACTCTCAATCTGCACAATGTTTCCATTAGCGGCTCAAAATCCACCACTGCACCCCTCAGGCCTTTACTAACTATGGAACCTACCCCCAGATGCCTATGTTCTCCTCCACTATTTAACACCACGTGCCCGTCCACGTTTGTCATTTCATTGCCCCTCTGCTTCGTTTCTTGTGTAGCAAGGGTATAGTATACTATATCCCATATTTCTTCATAACATATATCAATTCCAACTCTTAATCTCCTCCCAACTCCTCTTCAACTTCGTCCCTGTTTCCTTTTGTCCTTCCTTGTCAGCATATCTTCCTGTCCGGTTTAGCCTCTTAGTTTTTTGATTGTCCAGTGCAACGACCTTATCACTCTCTCTTTCTAGTAAATGCTGTTTTCAATGGCATCTACATCTTTCCCCATTTATCATCAGCTTCTGAAAGCCCATGTTCACTACCTCTCCCTTCTCCCTTTCTGACCTCAATGTATCTCTTATTACTTTCTGGACTGCCCTTTCGTCTTCCGTTAAGTTGTCATCTATGGAGATTTGGTATCGCTTCAGGTATTCGATATTCCCCTTTCTCCTCAGAATCTGCATCTTCCCCCCAAACTTGCCACTTCCATCATAAGCATTCTTTCGTGCATCTTAAATACGTTTCTAATTTCGACCTCAAAACAACCGTGTTGTCCGAATAGATTTGTCAGCATCTATCTTATCCCTGACTATTCTGGCCTTTTTAGCCCACTCACCACTAAATTGAACCTTCTCTTGTCTTTCTCCATCCTTTCAATCTTCCTCTTCAAACCCTTAATTTCCTCCTTCATTTCACTATTGTTTTCTTTAGATCTCTCAATTCGTCCTTATATTCCTTATTCTCCTTCACGATTTCTCTTATCTCCCCCACATTCCCTTCAACATCTCCATCATTTCCCCAAACCCTTCCTCTCCTCCCGACCCTCTTTATTTTTTAGAGCGTTGGTCTGAGTTGTTTTGCTTTTTCGGAAAGAATCTACCGACTTCCTTCGCCTCTTTTGCGTCATCTTCCTTCCTCCGTCAAATACCCGTCGCCCTAGAGCATCGATAACTTCCGTATCCGTTATCAGTCACGATAAAACAACACCTATAACGCACGCAGTCAACGCAAGATCGCCCAAATCAACTTTTCGGAGGCGAATTCCTATCAACCGCATGGTTATTCTTTTACTTCTATTTATGCCTAGTGCTATCTAGTAGTCTCGCCCGTCCTGTTTCGTTGTTAACACGTCATAAATGCTGACTTAAACCCACTTTCACACCTTTTATTCAACTATGTTTGCTCGTAAATTCCTAAAACTGGCATTATTTACGGAGCGTTTCACTGAGTTGTACTTCCTTGCGCTCTAACCTTGAGACTTCATCCGTATGCATTTTACAATTTGTTAACACGGAAGAGACGACACTGTACATGCTAGGAATAAACCAACACCTGTCAAATTAAGTTTCAAATATTTTTCCAAAGCACACAGAAATCAAAGTAAGAAAAAACGAAAACGTATTGAAAATCGCATGTTTATTTATTTTTGTTATGAAATATACTTATTTGTAATTCATTTGACCTTTTTAAAGCTGAATTGAATTTGAAACAAAAGATAAATCTGTTGCAGTGTGTAGTTTTGCTTTATATTCTTGTGGAGCTGTCTTCCGCTGGAGTGTCCAACAATAATCAGCCAGCATCTTCTCATTCCATTTGCCACTATACATTTTCTCCATTTCTCCAGCTATATCCTGATGGAAGCACTTCCCGTGTTCATTTGATACTGCTCCTAGGTTGGAAAGAAAACATCCAAATGGTTTTGTAGTTTCTTGATCTATCGTTGCCCAAAAAATTGTGACATGTTTTCAAAAGCAGTTCGAGCCCTTTTTTTTCATTTCTTTCAAACATCCTTTGAAGGTAGAATCCTTGAAAACGATTCAGATTTGTGGCCTGACAAATATCCCCTCTTTACTCTCCTTTATTCACCAATGCGATTTTCTGTTGGGCTTGTAAGTAACATCACCACACACATAACAGAAACAATTAGGATCATTTTTACACTAATGCGACATACCTATTAACTTTAACGCCGCAGATTTGAAAATAAGCTTTGGTTTACACCGAAATAGAAATACGACTGAGAAATACGACGAAATAGAAATCCCAATAGTGGAACAAAACACTTTTTGACCAGAAGCTCAATTTTTACAAACTGAACTTTTTACAGGGTGGCCCAAAAATAAAAATATTAATCATTTATCATATATGAACGGGCACAATATTATATTGAATTTCCATGACATAATTCTGAACAAAACTTTTACAGTTGTTTTTCACGTTTCTCATTATCCTCTCCCAAGTGAACTATCTATCAACGTTGTTAATCATTTAATTTCATCATTTTAATAATAATATAAAACCTTATATCATGACAACGAATTGGAAAGGGATCCTAAAGCTACCGTTCAAAAGCTATCGTTTAAGGCATTCAATCTATATATTGAACACTTTAAAAACAAAGACCACTATTTTAGTTCAAGAGCGTTACTCATTAATTTTAAAGACATTTTAGTAGTCGATACATATACTGTCAAACACATTTGCGCATACATAGATATTATTTTTATATTCCGCGTCGCCTTGGGATCGCAGTCCATGTTGCCTATTGAAACAATCGATCTGGTGTTTTAGGTACTAAAATTTCAGGTCAATGTACAAATTAAGTAACACTTCGGTGTTCATTGTCACCGGTATTTTCATGTATTCATACAGGTCAAGTACATCGTTCTGCAGTCGTACTGCAGTTCGATTATTTGCTTATTTTTAAAGAAAAATGAAATGGCAAAAACACTCTAGCAACTTTCTATAAACATCCGGCGAAGAATTCAATTATTAGATTCGCAATGTGGCCAGAGAGTATTGTGAAATCACTACTATACAGACAAATGGCTGACTTTCATGCCACGGTGAGAAATGTGTACGCATCGTACTCATATCAAATTACACAGAAGCGAAAGGATTGGCAAAGACCCGTTGCGTGATGGAGCAGACAATTTCATAACGTTTAATTGCCAAGATGCAACCTTTACCACAGGACGACAGTCGCGCAGCAGAAAAGTTATGTACAGCATAAAAAAAGGCGGAAATTGTTAACTTTGAATGAACATACTGCAAAGTTTTTTGCAGTAGACTTGCAAAAATAACATACTTAAAATAATGCGTTAAAATTGCGTAAATAACATACAAAAAACTATACTATGGTTATAATAATTTTGTGTCATAATCGCGTATTTGATTGTAAAACGTACAATCAAATGCGCGATTCTAACACAAAACTCATATTATAAATAAGTTACGTCAAAAGACAAGGACGAGGACCGACATCCAGGAGGAAGTCGTGTTTAGCGGGTGAAGAGTTATATGTCCGCACGCGTGAAGCTCTTAGGAAAAACACCGAGAATAGTGCCGAGTCAACAGATAATACTGTCGAGTCAGCAGAAGATAGCGAATTGTATAAAAGAGCACCGCTCAATGTCACTTTAATTCAGTGGTTATTAGAACGCCATTCTGTGCGAATAAACCCAGCGAATAGAAGTTCGATAAAACGTTTGCTTTTGAACCTATGATAAAACACGAAATTACGGCAATCATAAAACTAATCTGTCCATGTTTTACATCTTGGTATTATAACAACCAATATTATTGGTTAATTAATCGAACAATTCAGACTCTTTCGTAGAAATGTTTGTATGTAAGCTAGTAGTAGTCCTACTTTGATATACATTTTTTAAGTTTGCTATTATTTTGAATCTTATTAATTTAATTTGGTAATTACGCGAAATGGTAAAATTCTACAAAAAGAAACAACCTTTAGGGCCGTTCTATTTGGACTGTTTCCGATTAGGACCATTTCTGACATTGAAATCCTAAACTTATATGAACACCTTGAATTTCTTACTTAATAAGTCGGGTTTTATTACAAACTTAATTTTGTTCGGGTTAAATTATAATATTCTGACCGAAACGAAATTGTTCAAAATAATCAAAATGATGGTTTTACAATTTCATCTGAAAACAGCTATAAAAAGGAGATGTAGCTTTACATCCTTGATGTCGTGCACATTACAGGATAAAGGTTGAGGGATGATTGAACAAGAAGAATATTTACCTAAAATCCTGCTGTTTCTGAAAACGTTCTTCACGCCCATATTGATGTTTTTCACCTCCATGTCGAAGACTAAAGTGTCCACGTGAAGGTATTTCTTGTTGTCCTTGAAATGTTGACTTATCTTTCCGCTTACTTGAGCTGTCACATCGCCTATAATACAAGTACAATGCAAAATAAACGTTTACATCTACTTACATTTTGTACTTACGAAATCTTCCGAAGAACGATCCCTTTCCGCTGGCTGGTAAAATAATTAAAACTCCGCTACTGGCATACTGGGAACTTATCCTAAGTTCTGGAAGATGCACTTCGGCATGGAACGGTTTTCCATCCTCACTTAAACTAGTGCAGATATTTTGGTATTTTAATTACTTATATTTTAAGTACTTTACAATCTAAATCTAAACTCACTTTAGGCTTTTAATTGTATAGTTACTGGCTCCGTAAATGTCAATATCACTCAATGTAACTTTATACCCGTTGGGCCCTGTTGTTAAGGATAAGGACAATTCTTCCATTCTGAACGGTTCGACTGATGGTAATTCAATATCTTTGATACCGCTGGCAAGATATGGTGATAGGTGATGTAAAGCACTTATAAAGCACTTTATCATTTGGGGATCTCCTTCATGACATTGTTTTACGTATGGTGCTATAATATAAAAATAAAAATATTTCTTTAATTGTCAATTAAAGAAATGTCATCAAAATCAAGGACAAGATCTTTGATTTTAAAAAGTGATTTACAACAAATTTACATTTGATAATAGTATAAAATATGATAATGTGATGATATCGTTATGATGATAATATTTTTAATTTGTCAATTTCTGGTATAACTGAATATTGAATATATCTTCTTGATTATATATTGTATCTTCCTTGACTAATTGACAATACTTGTTTAACGCTGTTGTAATCGTATTTAAATGTTTAGGTACGGGTGATTGATAACTCTAAAATTGTAATATGCTAATTGGACGTGGTAATGCATTTGACATGTTCAGTATTATATCAGGAAACTAGTGACTACAAGCTTATGCATCATTGGATGTTGTTTGAATAAAAATAGTGTTTTAGGTCTTTATAAAGTAACGAGAAATGCCTTGTATTACCGAATTATATATTTTTTAGATTTGTTGTGGAAGAAATTGACATTACCTTTCACTTTACTCGATAGTCAGAAGGGTTATAGAAATAAAATGTCTATTTTATATTAAGAAAAATAATTTACCTTTTCTGCCTAAATTTTGTTAATTTAGGTGCAATATGGGTCATAAACAGGGTTTCTTCATCCGTATACATTTTACAATTTGTTAACACACAAGAGATTACACTATTCTAAAGGAATAAACCAACGTCTGTCAAATTAAGTTTCAAATATTTCTCCTAAGCATACTAAACTTTATCAATTATTTTTCAAAGTATGAGAAAACTTGACCTTGTACATTATATTTACAAATATTGGAATATTAACCAGTTTCTTTAATCTGTCTGATCTGATTGCATAGGTGAAAAGAGAATGGTTTTCTCTATCTGATGGTGTAAAAATTGATCGTTAATATATAAAATTGCCAAGTTTCGTTAAAGTGGCAGTAATGGTACGGAAGTTTTTTTAATAACGATTTTCATTTTTTTCAGGATAAATCAGGAACAAATCAAGATATCTGGCACCTCTTGACAGAAAATTGCAGAGACTTATAGTTTTCGAGATACCAATGGTGAACATCGAAAAGTTCGCCACCCTTCATGCCTATTATTGTATTTAATGTAGTAAAAAATTCGTGAAACTATTTAGTAAAATTATATAATTATATTAATAATTTAATTTATTTTTTTATAAAATAATTTATTTTACTTATGTTCTGTACCCTACAGGTTTCAGACTGTTTTGTCCATCTTTAGTGGTGGTACAATCAATAAACATATGAATCTATTTCTGTAGTTATACATTAATAATAATACGAACAAAATAAATGACTTATTTAAATTATTTGTAACAGGTCCCAACATTTATTGTTTCTTACTTGTCCCTTTTTCCTTTAAATGCTGAACATAGTCATATTCCTTGCAGTTTTTGGAGGTTAATTTGTTATTAGATGGTTTTGTTTATCTTTTTTCTTAATATTTAATTAGGCAATAGATCTAATTGGCCTTTGTGTGCGTTCTTTCTGTTTTCCAATGTGTCATTTCTGTAATGTTATTTTTTATTTATGTTTATCGTAAGAATGTAAATAATGTTTTACCTGTTAATGTTTATTTTTTCTTCCCCTTGACATTCTGTTATTTTCTCTGATCTGTTCTTTACTGTGTTGTGTGTTTTTATTAATTGTGCTCCCTGTTTCTTTATTTTCACTAAACATGCTTTATTATATTATTTATTAGTGGGATTTTTTTAATTTTTAGCCGAATTCTGCCTAAAAATAGGATGTTTTTTTAAATCTATGTTATAAAAAGTTTAAACTTGAATCATATAAAATAAATTACATACATGAAAATAATTTATATCAACATTCAGAATTTCACAATCATATAAAATTTTAAAAAAGAATAACGCTTTAAAACTGTAAAAAGAGAATCATTTAAATTTAAATGTATAAAGTAACAAAAGAATTAAAAACATAGAACAAACGAAAACTGTATGTTTCAACGAACACGCATGTTGACTATACACAATGAATAAAAAATATTTTTATTCATTGTATGTAGTATATTATTTGTATTCAAAATTAACTTGTTCGTTAAGCAGCGTTTCGAAGTTATTATTTTTGTTTTTCGATTTCGAATTATTCTATTTTTATTGTCTTTATTTACGGGGTAAAGTATTTTACTATTTTGAAAGTCTATTTTGTGACCTGTTTCTATTTGATGCTTGTAAAGTGTTGAAGAAGATTTGGTTTTATGCTCATGTATTCATTTGAAAGTTTGCGACTTGTCTGGCCAATATAAACTTTGTCAGAGTGACAATTTATTGAGTGAATACCGTTTTTTTCTTTTGTAGGGATTTTTTGTTTGTAATTAGAGAAAATCTTACAGATTTTGTTGTATTTGTCTTGTATACCGGAGTTTTTTGCGTTTAAATTAATCTGATTGAAAGTAAGAGGCTTAAAACAATGTGTCTTTTAATTTATATCATTTAAAGGTTTTTGGGTTAGGAAAGGAGAGTAAAAAAGAGGATCATTTTTGATTGTTTGTTTTTGAATTAGATTATGGATATTTCAATGGAAAGTTATTTTTACATAGGTGAGCTTATTGTTAGTGAAAAGTTAATGTTTTGCTGATTTTTTTGGAAAATTTTCATGTACCTTACTGATTGTTAATTTGTATTGCTGTTGCTTACTCAAACTTGCTGGTTTACATTTTTCTTTCTTTTGTCTACTAAACAAATACAGTAGACATAATTTTTAATTTTTCATATTATATCTTTGAGTTCGAGGTGATTAAATTGTCCTCTTAATCTTCTATGAAATGTTTACATTTTTCTTTCTTCTTGATTTTCCAACAAAAATAAAATATAACTATAACTTAAGAAAAATTACTAGCTTAGAAAACCATAACAAAAAATACCAAATTCCACAAAAAAGTCCTACAGATCATTTAATTTTCAAGGAGATTATTAAATAATGTTTAGTAAAAGTTACAACGCTTGGTGAACATTTTTCTTTTATAATAATGTAATTTTAACGTAAGTAATGTTATTTTATGATACATTTTCTTAAATATTGATTTCCAATATTTTACATTAGATTAGGATCGATCTATTGTCATTCTGGACAATATGTGATTCGTTTTAAACATAACTTATTTAATTGTGATTGGAAATTGCTGTTATAAGTATTCATTTCAGCTATCTTCTCAGGACCTCTATAAATCATAATATCGTTACAATATTATTTTTAGTTTTCATTCGGTATCAAATAGCATAGAACATTTTTAGTTTTAATATTGAAGTAAGTCTCCTTGTATCACATTCATATATATTTTTATTTCACTTTCACTTTAGCGGATTGAATATTAACAATAAAATAAATTTGTGGTTAATTACATCCCTATTATATTCGATTCTAACCATTTAAATGGTAATTAGGCGATTGTCAAGGAATATTTTTAATATCTTGCTGATGGACGTTAAGATTTTATGTATTTACATCTGCGACTTTGTATTTTATTACATTATTTTTTTCTATATATTTACTTTATTACTATATGTTTGAATGTCTAAAGGATACTTTCATTGTATTTCATTAGAAAAAATGTGCAATTCAAAATGGAATAAAGGAGATTTCTAGCGAGCATAAAAAATGAAGTAAATACCAAAATTCTGCAGTACAGCTGCATTTGCTAAATAAGGGACGCAGGAAAAAGTGACTCCAGAATTTCGTAAATATAACAAAAATGATTTTAGGTAATTGTCTGCAGCTGTTATTGCCACAAGGCGATTTCTCCCATTTGGTCGGTGGGAAATCGAAGGAGAAGAAAAGGTAAACAATTAAAATGTTGTAGGGCTACAGGCAAAGTTACAACGACCGTTATGAAGAAAGAGAAATATGGAAAAGAAGAATATATCAATAAATAAATAATAGAGTGATTACACATTTTGTTTGTCCAAAAGATAATCCCTTAGCGCGTGCCTAAATGATATTAGTGTTGTAGATTATGTGATGCATGTAGGCAGATCCTATCAAATAGATATATAATTTTGATAATAATTGTGTATAATAATAATTGATTGTGTTTTGGAAGCATTGAAGTTAATCCAAGTTGACGCGATCAATTCAAAAGTAAAGTAAAATTTAGTTAGTAAATATTATCTAAGCAGACATTCTGTGTTTTCAGAATTTGTTTTATTTAATCCATATGATAAAACATAATAATCTTGTAATAAAAGATTTACAGAATAAAATATCTTTGCTAGTTTCGGAATTTATCTGGAGTGGTATCTTAGATGGGGCATTAATCTAATACTACTAAACGAGCTAATCTTGTATACTTCTTGTATACGTTTTCGTAACGGCCAGACAATGTTGGTGATATCTGCAGTATCCATTCATTATAAAAAGGTATTTACTAATTAAGTTTCTAAGTAAGCTTTATTACACAGCCAATTATCATACCATGCCTGAAGTGCGACTAAAGTGCGAAAAGTTATTCACACAAATACACTTTAATGTCGAATTAACACCGTAAGACATGCTCCTGCAATTACAGAATTGCTACAAACAAATGGTAATTTCTTTTTATACTTTGGACAATTTGCATGGCTAACTGGGGGAAAAATTCGCGTTCTCCTTTACACTCGAAATCTCTGTATTTTTCCAATGTGCACCTGGTTAGGTAACTTGATTGCGTTACTACCGTTGCAGCAACAAATCGCCGACTGGGATCCGGCACAAATACCGGCTTCGCAGAGTCAAGTAGTGATAATTGCCATTGCAAACTACTCGAGGCTC
>JAWQRJ010003260.1:0-12313 GCA_033557515.1 Diorygopyx duplodentatus | reverse complement strand
AGCAACGGTACTGCAGGAAATTTTTCTTGGAATTCTCTCATACAACCTTCTATTGAATAATGCCAATCGTCATCAATTTTGTTTCCAGAACGAAAATACACTTCTAACATGAATGCTTTTTGGATTACAGTGAAAACCATTGTGAATACAATAAATTGTCACAAATTAATATTGTTTAATTTGAGGAATGCCATTAATGGCATTAATATCGAAATGACAGCTAATTTTTTTCAAAGTCTACTCCAAATGGAAATTTATTCTTCCACACGTTATATTGTTACTATATATTTTGTAGATCGCTTGTATGATCTTCATTCTATTTCTTTTCATTTGCTTTCATTTAAATAATCATATCGGTCCAGTGACGGTCCTGTTAAAAGTAATTGAAGATTAATTTAAATTAACGAATGATACTACTGAGTCATAAATGTAGGGAAAGTTTTGGTGACAGGAAAATACATAGTAACCAAGGCAAATATGGAAGCCGCGAGGTCAACAAAAAAGAGAACAGTTACTTTAACATTTTCAAACCAGTAGGTTCGGTATTCATTTTTGTCGACTAAAGCAGGATGCATGATGGGTACTGTAACCAATGGTGTTCGACTGCAGCTCTTTTGTTACACCACCAACCGAATGTGATTTTACTTGTATGGCATTAAGCGTTAACACAACTTCAATTGTCGTTTTTATTGTTACGTAAACGTCAATAATAATCGTTATTACCTATGTGACAACTGATCTCTTGCGTTTCCAGTTGTCCTAACACGAACTTTGTCTTGAACTTTGGCACTATCCTGGGAGGTTTCACGTCACCAACGTTCACATAAACAGCACCAACACGATCATCGACTTTTGCGGTAACTTGATTCTCGCCATCACACACCGGTTTCTTATTGTTCACGTAAAGAAAATTTTGATCCTTGTATTCGATGTACAATGAAGAAGTGCTTGAAAGATAGACGAGATCACCTACATCTCGTCGTGGTTTTCTTATTGTGGCCGGTAAAGATCGCGGGGGTGGCTGGGGTGGAAAATGTTGCTTCTTCTTGGAGCTTACACTCGAAAGCGAACGTTTTTTCATGTTCGTCTTCGCTACGCACCAGAAGAAAGAGGACAAAATAGAAACTGGAAAGGTATGCTCTTTAGGCAGTCGTGCATGTTTTCACCCTGGACGTTTGAACTAGTATTTTTAAAGTTTGTTCTTCACTGATAACTAAATTTTTAAGCGAGTTTTTGAATATTAACATCGTAACGCGCACCGGTTGACTTCGCGGCCGCAAATGCTAACTGGCAACTGAGAACTTTCACCAGTTTACCTTGCTCTGAAGCGTTGAGAATGGTTGCGGATCCAGCCACGAGTATGGTTGGTCTAACCTTAGTACAGGCAGACGCAAAAATCGTGTTATTCCTATTTGCTTTCGTCACCAGAAAAAGAGGCAAATTGTGGTTAATTTTTTAATTGTCAGTGAATGTGATAACAAGCGTTATCGCACGCTTACAGCTTATTTTCAATATGAAAATTAAAGAAAGTCGATTCTTGAGAGTTGACGCTAATTGGATAAAAGAAAAACAACATAATTAGATTTTCTGAAAAGAAAACGAAAGGAAGATATCTGTGGTCAGATATCTTCTACCACCGTCCCCAGAAAAATAATTATGATATAAAAAGTGAAAAACATAATCATGGTGAATATAGATGAAGAAAGATTTATAGAAGTGATACACCAAATTTATGGAATAACAACAAGAGATAACATCAACGAAAGTTACAAACTGCACAGTCACTCTCGACGCTCAAGACCTGGTCTAACGCTTCTCGCCCCTTACTCTTTCACAGAATGGCACTTCATGAGGCAATCTAGATCTAGTTAGTTGATCTATGCCTTAATTTATTTTGAATATTGGGTGATAATTGAAGAAAAAAATAGAAAATTTTGTATGCTGACGTTTATTGCAATAGATTTCAGTACAACAATAATTTTTAAGGTTTGTTATTAAGGTCGTAGTATAGCTTTAGCGTCAAAATACAATTAAATTAAATTAAATAGAAACGAATATTACGATTACAGCACGATTTCAGTGAAAATTATTGTATTTCCGCGATAATTCTTACAATCTTGCCTGTTTCTTTTTTTTTAATATGGATGTTAATACGGCTCTTCCCCATTCTTCTGGTGTCTTAGCCCCTTAAGACATTTATTAAACATATCTGCCAGAGTCATCAGTATACTGGGACCTGCTTTCATGAGTTCAACGTTCACGCTACCTAATCCCTAACTAGGGACCCTTTCAACTTGTCAACTAACTTGTATCTAGGCAAGGTTCAACCTTAATGGTATTGGTACTATAAGGGATAAGGGAATAATACAGATCTTTCCGTACAAATTACCATAACTTTTCCAGTTTGTTTTCAAATTCTTTGAGTTGATGCTACATAGATGGACATAATGATTTTTTATTTAGAACCAATTTTTCACAATAGAACAGATATGTTGCAAAAGTCCAATTGGAGAATCAAAAAATAGAATGAAAAGGTCAGTGTTTGAATTTATAGAAGACATTTGAAACGCTAGGATTGATCGCAGCAAGAATACCGGAAGAAAATGTAACAATGACAGTTAACCTTGGTATCCTAAGTGTATAATTACCTGGCCGACTTGTGATGACGACAACGTGCACATAACGTTAAATGACTCAATGGCTCCTACATTTGTAATGATAATCGCAACGTGTTCCGTTTGGTCTGGGAATAGAAACTGGTTTATTCTGAGTGGTCTATTACTATTGTATAACAGAAATGGAATCTGAAATGGACGTTTGAACGTTTTTTTTGCGTTGTTGCTGCGACCTTCGCAATTTACCGCTTGTGGGTAGAGTTGGGGGACAACAATTACAGGTGTAACTAATTATGAAACAAACGGTAAATGGGGGAATTGTATAGGGAAACATGCGCAGTTGTATTATGTAAGATACATAAATAATCTAGTGATTGAACTGCACATTTCAATCGCTAGTTAATGTCACTTACGTAATAGAATATGTTGTCATGATAAAGTAATGAATATACATTTATAAGAGTTAGCACAATGGCAAAACTGAATAGCTGAAAGCAAAACGTTGCAAAAAGTTGATGGTTAAGAAGGTAAAAGTCACTGGTATATTAGTAAAAGACTGAGAAGCTATTTAGCGCAAGGTTTTGTAACAATAAACTAGAGATTATCATTTTGCATCAAAATACCGTATTTTATATTCCTTAACTTGATTGATGGTGTGTATAGATGGATGGATTGGATATCTCGATAATTAATAAATGATGATATGACATTTCTTCTTTCTGCAGCATGTAAACAAGCTCTGACAATTTTCAGTTTACCAACAAATTTTACCTTTTTTTGCATGAAAATGGTGGCATTTGATTCACATCAAGACATTTGATTGTTAGGAAAACAGTTGATCAAATGTTTTCTTCTTGAAAAGAGACGCCCAGTGAAGACTCCTACATCAGTGCAGATTTCTCTGACTAAATTCTGTCGCTTTACTTTCAAAACTATTGTTATTTGTAATATCCATTTCGTCAATAACAAATAAACATTACTAAAAAAAAGAAATACCCCCAGGAAGTTCGAGCTGGAGAAAAATAAACATAGGAAGACGTAGGATAGATGACCACCGGTTGGGTTGGCAGAAATGCATTGTGTGGATATCCTATGCAAGAATGCTTGATAAAATTTGCTAGTAATTTGTTTCCATACGTTGATTTATTTGTAGATTAGAAAATTTACCAAAATATTTTCTCTAACCATTTTCTAACGAAACATTATGTATTAACCAAATGGTAAAACATGTTAATATGTTAATTTTAGTTTATTTTTAATTAATTTATTTTTTAAATAAATTAATTTATAAAGAAATATTAAAGACATTAGAAAAGAATTTTCAATAAACCTTCGATACACACTGTATATACACGTTGTATGAATTAAAGTGGGAAAGTCAAAATTCTATTAGAAATAGAAACAATGTCCACAAGACTTTTAATAATTTTAAATAATATAATAATTACAACAATAAAATAATTTTGAATATTGACACTACCCAATTTTTTTAACTTACAAAAAAACAAAGTTATTGTATATAAAATAATAGTTGCTTCGGTTAAATGAAAAGATGTTTTAAAACAAAAACAAGATACATAAATGAACTTCAAACTTCAGAATATTTGAAGGATAATAACACAGGGACATTTCATTCCAAAACCTTAACAATATATTATGAAATCTAGGATTACGATACGATCAGAATAAATAACTAAAGTTATATATTCTAAAAATAGATAAAGTTTCTACGAATCTTTTTTATTTTAATAAAAACATTATTTATTATCAGTAATATAATAAGCTGATACCTAACGTGATAAGGTTAGTAATTATCCGATAACATACAACAGGATTATTATTTTCTTATAAAGAATGAATGCTAATTACATTATGATAAGATATTCAAGAAATTTTATTTTAAACTGTATTGCTTTTGTAACTTTATGAATAAGCGAAGTAGAATAGGTAACATCAGAAAAGGTAATGGTACAATATATTTACTATTTTACTATTACTTATTTTTCTGTAGAAATATGCTTTTATGGTAAATTCACTAGGGATCAGTGAAATGGATAAAATTGATAAATATAAACTTTTGGGAAATAAAAAAAAATTATGGTAAAGGAAATTCAAATACTTTCAGTAGTCATTTCTGTTAATATAAGCTTTGATTGCTTATTAAATGAGCAATATTTAATCCCAAAACCACAAAGTATCATAATCCACCAATCCAATTGAACGCTTGATTTATTGATACTACTTCTAAATCGTATGCACACGTGGTCGATTAAATGAACAATATTTATCTATCTATTACGAGCTAAAATTGTATGTTTGTATGTATGTATTTTCTAATTTCTAATTAAACTAGCTACGATTAGTTTGACCTTTGACCACAGGATGGCGCTACTGAACTAAAAATATTTTGTTTTTAGATCCAGCGAGCTTGGTCTACCAGGCACTGTGCGGAATGCGATCAAAGTATACTATACAATATTATATTGAAAAGAAGCAAGAAAACGTTACATAAAAAATTAACAAGAATATAAATTAAACAGTACGGTGAAAACACTCATTTAACACTAACTTAAAAATTAATTCACTACGAAATATACGCATCAAATATAATATAATAATAGAAGTTCGCATAAAATAAAAATAGTTCATCAATTTTTATATTTTAATTTTATGTTAAGCTCTATTCTGATGTATCATGCCGGCAAATGACTTCCAAAGTGCGACGGGAATAACACACAAAATAATAACCTCTCTCTAATAATGATACTAAAAATAATAAATAAGTAATGCAACCTCTACTTTACACCTGGAGTCTATACAGTAAGGCCCAGATAAACTTAAGTATAAAAATAACGGATAATTCAGTACTCAGTACGGCAATACAGAGCATTAGTCCTCATATAGATAATCGTGGAGAATTGTTGCCCGAAGAGACTAATCTGCAAAGTTTTATTGAAATTATAAAAATAAATTAATTGCTGTTGCTATCTTCATATTAAAATATATACATATAGAGCAATGTAAATGGGATGATTCATTTTTATCACTTAAGTACATATTACATACCAATGTAGTATCACCAAAAAATGTTGTCAACTGAGTTATGAACAATGGAACACTAAAAATCGCTCACTAGAAATCGAATCGCAATTTAGATACATAACTTATGACTAATTGAACGATTGTACGAAATTCGATAACCCAGTAATACCGTCTACCATAATACCATAATCTCAAAGATTTATTAAACTAGAACGGTCGTCATATTAAACAATTTCCTTGGAGCATGCAACAAATATACGCTGTTTGTGGTTTACATTAGTTTATATCCTAAGGCCGGACTATTAAGATGCGTACGTTTATGCGTGAAAGAAGGTGTCGGTAAATTACAAACACATGATGTTGCTCAATTGTTACAAAAATGTGCAAATTAATTCGACACACGTCGTAGAACTTCCTTTTGTATGGAGACGTAACAGCAAAAGGAAACTTTTACTTTCACTTGTTTCCAAGAGTACAACAAATAGTTACAAATTGAAGAAAATGTCAGTGCGAAATGTATTGCTACTGATTTCGTTTTTTTTTTTGAGAGAGAATACGAGTAATCGGAATAATATGACATCTGAGAACACCACGATAAGAAATTCTATGTGGAAGATAATGTGGTTACACCATGATTTTATCACTACAAATTAAATGTTGCAATTATTCATTCTTTTCCTTATTCACGACAATGCATAAACCGCATTTTAGTAGCTTTCACATTCCGAATCTTCACGGTAATATCTTTGTAATAATGAAAAGATGTTTTATTCACCACAAAGAATTAATATTCATGGTTTTTCGCGAGCGAAAGTTTAAAATGGCGTTTGAATGTGCATTCGCATATTCTATCTGCTTGCAAATACGAAAATCAGCCTATGGCGCTATTTATAGTATTGTCTGTTAACATACAAATTATTACTTGGTTTGTCAATTCTGCACGAAAAACCTGGCGACAAATAGTTATTATTAGAGAATTTTTCCACCAAAAAAGTTAAATAATGATAATCCAATTCCAAAATATAAAAAATGTGTAAAATTGAAAGAAATGGACAAAATTAAATAGTAAGCAACTATTCGTAGCTCACCCTTAGTTAATTTATTAAGAGTGCCTGCACATACTAAAATTTATAAATCTAATCATGTAAACAATTCCAGAGATATGAAACAAATTGTAAAATACAATTTAGAACAAGATTATTTGTTTTACCGAAAAAACTACCTCGCAGAGTTTGTGTTTTAAATTTCGTGTCCACTGTTTAAATTTTTATTTACTATTTAGTGCTTCACTCCCTGTTCTTAGTATAAATATCTTCAACCCTCCTTTATAAATCATCTAGCAGGTTCTGACGCGAAATATAGAAGTTTAACCTTAAATTTTGTTTGTAGTTCACGTGGACGGATTATTCAGAATGTTCATCCACGCGTTATGCGTTGTCTTACCGCCAAATGACGTAATTCCCGTGGGCGAATTATAACAGCATTATTTCACGTTAGCATTGATGTAAGTAAGCATTGCCGTTTTGGAAGCCGCAATACGCAGCATGAACAAAGATGTGTGATACAGAAAAAGTTTGTGAAATTGACAACAAGACAAAGAAAATGATTTCTCAACAGGTGTCCCAAATTCGATGCTCACCATTGCTATCTTGGAAACGGTAAGAGCTGCAGACTCGGTTAAATGGAACAATATGGGAGTGTTTATCTAAGCTGTTTATCTACCTTCTTTTGTTTAAAAAAAATACATCGCCTACTAGATATCTTGAAAAAACTGAAAATCGTCATTTTCTACAAATGTGCATATTTTCCATATTATTTATCGTATCAAAAAATATCGAGGGAAAAGCTTGTAGATATCAAAACATTCTGTAGGATAGATAATAAAGATATTTTTTACCTTGCACAAGTTTCGAGATGTGACCAAAAAGTTGTACTTTTTGAAATGGAAACCATAGTTGATTGTGACATTATTAAATTACTTGATTTTTTCCATTTCGAACGATATAAGGTTCAAGGTATTTATCTTTCATAGCTTAGGAGATATGAAGAAAAATCATATTTCACACAGATTTTAACCCACATCACACTATCCATGATTAAGAACTAGTTTTCAAAACAAAAGAATGCATATCTGGTATTTATTATCTTTTGTGCTTTAGTAGATATAAAGAAAAATAGATAGATATTCTGAAAAAGCAGTTCTGCTCAAATTTAGTACGTCAATTGCAAAAAAAGGAAACATGCAATGAATAGTACATTCCGTAAATAATCTGACCATCTTTTTCAGCCATAAATGGCAAATTTAGTTCGTCTACACAGAAAAATGAATCAGGCTTTTAGGAGTGCAGTAAATATTATTCGGCAAAATTGCCTATTAATTAAAAGATAAACGGAATGTTTACAGATTATACGCAGTGTAATAATATGATCATTAATCATACAGACTGACGTACTTTTTGTGAAGATTTTCCATTATTTTCCAAGTTTCCAATTACTAACATACCTTCATTCTAAGCATAGAATGCAAGAAAAGATAAAACCTACTATTAGAAATTGCATGTTCAGAAATCCAATTATTATAGATTTAATTTTATATTTTGTTTGTTTTTTATTTACATATAATATTCTTAATTAATTCTAATTAATAATATTATATGTTTAATATACAATTATTATATAATTAATTCTAATTAAGAATATTATATGTAAATAAAAAACTACCTTTCTCTGAAAAACTCTGGGAGCATACAGGGGAGCCCCAGAGTTGTAGTTCTAGAGGTACAAAAAGCTAACAACCTTATTTGACAAGGTTAATTTCGAAAATCCATTATCAGATGTTTTAAATAAATAGCCTGAATGGAAAGTATTCAATAATAATATTCCATTTACATCTTGAGCGAATATTAAATCACGCATAGTTTTGTAAAAAGTAAACAATTTGACTATTTCCACAAAATGAATAAAATATAGAATTATATTAAGATTTTCACACACTAAAAAGAATCATTATAATAGATAATACAGCATAGTTTCTTGGTGGGAATTTTTGGCAGTTGAATTTAGATAGCACCTTATGTAGGTAGCAAACATATCCATTTTTTCATAATTTGAAAACGCCATTATCAATGTAGAATATGAATAATTGACGGCAACTACAAATGCGGCAGATGTGTAGTCTTTTGTTTCAATCATGGATAGTGTGATGTGGGTTAGAATCTGTGGAATATGATTTTCCTTCATATCCCTAACCTATGAAAGATAAATACCTCGAACCTTATATCGTTGGGAAGGGAAAAAATATTTTTTTAATAATGTAATTTAATAAGTATTTTAATAATGTTAAAATCAACTACGGTTTCCATTTAAGAAAATACAACTTTGGGCCATATCGAAACTGGTGCAAGGTAAAAAATATTTTTATAATCCATTCTACAGAATGTTTTGATATCTACAACTTTTTTACTCGATTTTTTTTTGATACGATAAATAGTATGGAAAATATTCACATTTGAAGAAAATGACAATTTTCAGTTTTTTCAGGATATCTACTGGGGATACATTTTTTTCGGAAAAACAAAAGAAGGTCTAAACAGCTTAGATAAACACCCCCCTATTATTCCATTTATTCCATTATCCGTGTCTGTAGCTTTTATCGTTTCCAAGATACCAATGGTGAGCATCGAATTTGGGACACCTGTATATTGTTAGCATTTTAACTTAACATCCTTATCTAAATCTTTTGACAGAAGCTATGGTAATGTTATTAAATCTGTTTTTTTGTTGTACTGTTGCTACTTTTCGTTTTAAGTTTAAAGCAAAATTCATTCGAAATATTTTGCAACTGATTGAACGCAATTTTGAGTATCTGGTAACTCTTTGAAATTACTTTCAATGCTGAAAGCTCACTGTGACACAGCGAGCTTTCATTGTTTTTGCATTTCAATGAATGAAATATACTTGTCTCTAACCACGTACACCAACGGGTTATCACAGGTGCAGATGGCAACGCAAGATAATTTTTCTTTGTACGCAGATACCTCTGAGGCGATTTAAAGAAAAATTGGTGCAACTAATTACACTGGAAAAAATATTGCTCGCAAACACGCTGTAATGCATGTATTATGAACGTAATATGTAGCATATTTACGTATTGTTGTTTTAACAGCTTCCCTGCTTTGACCATATATGTAGCTTGGTAACTTACAAATAAAAGCACTTTATTGTGGTTTTCATTTACATGGTTATAAATATTGATCTAAACTCCCGATTATTGGTGACATTGTCTCAGCGTTTACTCTACTATCTACACGGCAATCGATTAAATATAGTTCATGTTGAGTTACTGGATGTAATATTCCAATAACAACATTTAGAACAAATCCATACGTACTTATCCGATATCTTCGATTTTATGCCATCAATATGAATAACATTTGGGGATATGATATATATCACTTGGGGTTATGGGGTGGTAAATACGCCTATTTTTCTAGAAAGCTTTTTTAAAGTAGGATTAGCCAGTTTAGATAATGGAATATTGGCAGTCACAAAAGCGTGACATAAGGCAGTGTAGAAGTTGCCTTTTTCACCTTGCTCTGCTGCTAGTACATGTTTCTTGGATTCTAAATGTTATTACAAATGGCTTGTTTTGTCACACTGCAGAGTAACATCGCTAAACTCACAATGAATGAATCTTCTAATATGGAAACTGTTTCTCCATAGTTAGCAAACCAAACTGGTAGATTTGTCGAAGAAGATCTAGCAAGAGATGACATTGTGAACGACTTAAATTGTTCAATTCAAAATGAAAACTTCCCAATTACAAGTTAATTTCATTAACCTAAACGCAACCGTGAAATCTGTAATACATCTTGAAACCCAAACACTTGTGCTTTCACTACTAAGGGCAACCCAGATGAAGTGGTAAAATAAAAATCAAATAAAAATTTGAAAAGATAAATTAATAACTAAAACTTCGTAGAATATGAAGACAAGAAACAAAACTGTGAAAGAAAACGTATTTATATACATACTTTTGCTTTCAACATCAATATCAACTCAGATAACAGATGGTACTGCCTACAAGTACTACTGCTCTATGTGAGCACATTTTGCGTACGCATTATCGAGTCGTCCACGTGCATAATTTGCACCCCACCCAGAGCGTAGTGGGAAAATGTGGGAATCGTTCGCCTAAAACCACTGCGGTCTAATTATATCCTATAGATTATTGCAAATCTTAATCCCTTGTGAAGTGAAATATAAAACAAAGAAAAGGCTGACATTAGGAGATTAGTGAGGTACCTACCCTTCAAATCAAAGTTTCTTTATACAAAAATTCATCAAATCAAACGTAAACATAAATTATTCTTCTGTGATGTTTTGTAAATTGTGTATATATAAAGTATAGTTTCATTGACAATTCATAGTATAAGAAATATAAGAAGAAATATAAGAAATGCAATATTATAATGTGAAAAAAACAACTTCTGCCTATTGTTAAAAAATATTTCCTATTAGTTTTGGTTCCACGATTTCCTAGTTTCTCCTACATCTGTGATCCATTTTTCATTTCTCTCATTAGTGATGACAAAAGTCGACTCTTATGGGAATTCCGTAGTGGTACCATTGTCGGCCAAACGCGCATTTCTATCCCCATTCATAGTTGCTATACAATACCACTTTCTCCGCATTAGTGCTGCGGTGAATTAATCGTTCGAAAATTGCGCAGAGAGGTCCATTCAACATCACATCACGGCTCGATTTCGATTACAAGCGTAAGCCCAAGGCGTTGAGCACAATACGAATTCTCAACCTTGACCTGGCTTGAAATGAACCCATGCCTTCCACGAGTGTACGATTTACCTCAAAACAATGACTTCGGCAATTTTGTACGAATCACAGTGGTGCATTTTTTAAAAGACAACTGCATATAGAAAACAGTCTACAGTCTTTTGTAGGAACGCAAATGACAATTGAAAAGGAGGTGAAGGTTTCCGCAGAAAATTGTAAATATTATCTTAATTATTGTTTGCCTTGTTTCGGAATTGTGGTTTATAATCTAAGGAACACTCAGTCTTTAATTGTCTGTTACTCAATAGGCTCGTTTGTTCTATCGTCGCATTCCTAGCAGCGACATAAATAATGTGCGAGAATGACGGAGATAAGATACCGTAAATGAGTTCAGTTTCTAAATTACTAAATTTGTTTATTTACTACTTATGATAACGATATTTTCTAAGAAATTAAATAGACCTACCTTTGTCGGCGGATCGCGGTTTTAACCTCTGCTCTCTTAGTTGTTGGGACCACTCCGATGTCTTCCTACTTATCTTCTGCTTTTCACGAACTCTGCAAAAGGAAGTTATAATTAACATCTATTTCCGAAGGTATCTTATTAGTGCACACGTAGTAGATAAATTGATTCTTTACTACTACACACAAAATTACATTATGTCCCTCCACATCACGCATATAAGTAAAAGTATCTGGAAGCCCGAGCTCGCTCGGGGGTAAAAATACAAAAAAAAAACATTGTATTCTAAATTTTACAAGAATCTAACTAATCAATGATCAAACATACAAACTTCCGGTACTATATTCCCGTATAACATAGGCAATTGAACAGAGCTGTTTAACTGCTTTAAATGCAACAG
>JAWQRJ010003259.1:0-12314 GCA_033557515.1 Diorygopyx duplodentatus | reverse complement strand
GACAACAATATCTTTTTAAAAGGTATAATTAAGTTATGGAATTTAGGGAAGTTAGGGAATATTATTATTATACTGGGAATTAATTTATGTTAGTATATTAGAAAATAATTATTATCTGAATGCACAAGTGTACATTGCCAAAGTTCAAGTAGGAAGAGAACTAAAAGATAAAAATATTTTCAATAAGCTGGCGGTTCCGGTTATACCGGAAGTTTACAACAGCTTTGTTAATTTAAATGGAATAACCCCAATTTTTTTTCTTATTCCACATTTAATTTTCAACAACTTTCGTAATACGTTTGGCAGGCCTAAACTTAATCCGAGATATTTTTCGCAACCGCAGCAACATTTTGAAGTCTCTTTACTATAATTAGACTTATGCGATAATGTTCATACTTCATTAATCATTAGTTGAGACATTGAACTTTTCAGAAATACACCAGGGGGGACATTCTTACGTACGTTCTTTACAAAATTAAATTTTGACACTTTAAATAACAAGAAGTGATTTTTTTTAAATGGCACCAACCAATTATTTTTTTCTTATCGAATGTAGAACTAAAATCCTCGTTAAACGGTATTGGGTTTCCCTATACCTAAAATATACCCTTTTCTGATTATTGAAGGTTTTCAGAGCTTCTGCTGCAAAAGCGATCCTTTAACAATACATTCATTTGTTGTAAATTGAGTTGCCTACCAATTAGTTATAAATTTAGATATTTATGTAAGTTTCATATTTGGGGTGAAAAATTAGTGCATGTATGATTTGGAAATCGAGTTATCAAGATATTTCACAGGTTTAGTTCTTGATAACATAAGCTAGTTATGGTTTTAGCTTATTTTATGGTAATCTAAGATATAAATTACTAAAGAATGTGATCACATCGTTCTCCATTTCTTTCTAAACAAACCAGAATTCTTGATTGGACTCCATTGACAGTTACATTTCGAATTCAAATATGCACCTATAACCAGTGTTGATGTCGAAAGAAGTTTTTCAAATGATAAAAACATTATTTTAAGTAATCGACGACAGAACATTAAAATGGAACTTTTAATGAACATTTAATAATTTCGTGTTTCAAATTGAAATAATTTTGTTTTTAAATTGTTTTTATTAAAAACTGTTAATAAAAAGTTTTTCGTTTTAAAAATGCGTTTCGTTTATTAAACTGGATTATTGATGTATAGAGATAAATGCCAATGGAAATTTTATCTCTGCCTTTGCAATATTAGGTAGTTTCTCAGATCTAGTTTGTACACCAAATAAGTTCAGTGATGTATGTAAGAATATCACCAGTTAGAAGAAAGTCGAAAAATCTAATCGGATCGTGAAGTATTCTGAGACTATCAATAAGTAACTCAGATCCTTTGAAAGATCCTTCGCAAAAGTTCCACCAATTTCTTCATTCTCTCTTTCTTCACTTGCGGATTCATCCCACATATGGATGTTTATATACTCTGTGGTTTGTCTTTGCAGTACTTTTTTCTTTTCTAGTTTGTTTCCTTTCGCAGATGGGCTTTTTTAACGGCGATAAAAGGCGGGTTTTCTTCGCATTTTCTTCATTTTCACTACTGTATTCAGACTCAACCTCGGTGTTCTTTTCTTTCTTTCGAATTGCGGGTGCATTGGAAGAACGACAGGTCTGTCGAAATGCACCTTTTATTCCGTACAGAATAAGGTGTTAATATATAACTTATAATTTGAAGTTTGAAGTTTGGAATAATAAATGTATTATTATTATTATTGCTGAATTACTTCATCCTCGTCCTCCTGTTGATTTCAGAACTCCTTCATCAGAAATCAATCAATACCCCAATCTGTTCCAAATATGGTACAAGTAAACAAAGTATAGTTTTCGTAATTCCTTCAGTCAAAACTTTCTCTACTGCCCGTTAGAATACAATATGAACACTTACCTTTATGATAAAAATATGGTTTGGTAACTCTTGTGGCAGTTATTGTAAATAAAAATAATATGCTCATTAAAAAACGTGAAAATACTCAGCTGTAACCGCTTATCTACTGTTATTCCTTGACTTTTATTTTCTACATGAAAATTAGACGTAGTTTGAAGTATCAACATCTAGAACCAACGATTGAAGCCCATAAAATGATTTGTTAGCAAAATATGTCCACCAGTCAATTCTAATACTTTAGTTTTCAAATCACCCTGGAAGGGCGACTAATGTTGTCTAGTCAATCTTCTTGTTATCCCGTTCCAATAGTACACTTTTCACTACTCCCTATGCAACAACTAAAGTTGTAGTTGTATTGTGTCGGCTTCTGGTGGAACATCAAAGTCGCTTAGTTGTTCGGTGCTTTTTGTTCACACTTATTAGACATACCATCATCATTTTATGTTCCTGACTCTACTTTGCAATAGAAGAACTGGTAAATTTTACAACTGGTAATTCTAATTCGTAAAATATCAGAAAAAAAAGCAGATGAATTACGACATAAACTTTCCTTAATATTTTATAACCCTTGAATAAAATTCTAGCTCCGAATCCAAATATTCCTTGCGAATTTTAATAGGGCGCCGAAGAGGATATACGGCGATAAAACTTATCGATTCAATATACCGAAACGATGCGTTTCAAAATCGGAATCATACATAAATCACGGCGTCGTCGCTCGAGGCGGCGTCCCTAAAATAAATTCCAGCGCGTCCTCGTCGTCTTCAGAAACGTCGGCTTACCAGGAGGGGGTTCCCCATCGGGAGAAACCGACGACTCGCAAAAGAGATCCAATTCGAGCGGAGATAAATCTCAACTTGAATCGAGTACGTGGGGACGAGGTGGACAAGAGTGCCCTACATCAGCAGTAATGCTCCACGAGGAATTACACCTAATATTGACTTGCAGAATGAATGTTTGAACAAACAAAAAAATACTGAAGGTCAATGTAAAATTTAAGATATCAATCAGTGATAATTTCTTTCGCATATAAAGGAGTAATTCATATAGAACAGATAGAATATTAATCTTATTATTGGCTAGTATCAATAGGAGCCATCATCAACAACACCGGAATTTTCAATAGGCACCATGAACACTATTGACGTTCAAATTTGGTTTCAAATTGTGTCATTTCTATAACATGAGAGATGCTTTCTAAGGCAGCAAAAATGTTAGATATTAGCATTGAATAACATTGAAGAATATACCTTTTTATTTTTAACCCTTCATAAGAAATGTATATACCATACAGAATCATTCGTCAAACTTAAAAAATCACTCAAAAAAGGGGCACCAAACAATCATCCTCGTTTCCTTTTGGCGAGACGAAAAAAATGCACTCCCAGTGCAGATAAATCTCAACTTGAATCGAGTGCACAGGGACTAGATGGACACGAGCACCCGACATCAGCAGTAATGCTCCGGCTAGAATTACACCTAATATTGACTTGCAAAATCGCTGTCACTTTGAAAGGAGCACGTCCCTGGGCGTGCCTCAGGCAAACGATCCGGGACTTACCACGGAGGGTGATTGATTGGCCCTGAGGCTTTGATACCTAGACGCCCTTAATTGCATTCCGAATGTGTTTACATATACTTCATATCCAACGTCACCAGCTTTCCACTCACCAGTATCCTCTCTCTCTCTCCCTCTCTCCTTCCCGCTAGTTGCTTCACTGCCTACTTTGATACAATATAACGTGGTAGAAATCTCACAATCAGCCAGGGTGAAATGAAATGCAGTGGGGAAGAAGAGTAATTTATCCGTCTAGTGACGGTGTTTGCTGAAAGGGGAGGCATGCAACGTTAAACACTTTTAATTATGACGTGTAAGTGGATTGTACACAGAGAGTCTGCGCCTAAGGGTTGGTTTTATTGCTAATTAATGTGTCTGAGGATTGTTCATACAAGAGAGTTGTCATGAATTACTTGGTCTTAAGATCAATGTTTAAATTAGTCTGACTAGCTACTAATTAATAATTGTTGAGTAATTACTCCACAACTTCCGATGTGGAGTACATTATTGATGAAATCTAAAAAAGCGGCAGGAAAAGATCACACCATACCGTCATTGATTTACAGGTTTCAGATTTCCGAAACACCACAATTTCTCTGCGGTAGGAGCGGCCACTCAAAAGGAAACAGCTTTAAGGTTTACAGCTAAAAGTAATAATCACCATGGACTAGTCTTGCAAGCAGTATCTGCCATAAACACTGGAGGAGTTGCAGGTTTTTAATCAAGTTTTTTTAATCAAGAGAGACGACATCACATGAACGGATATATCAAAGAAGTTTTAAGCGAGGATCCTGGGTATGTATCGTGGGTGAGTTATGAGAGTTTTGAGCTCTGAGACTTGAGACTTGAGTTTTGAGAGAGAGAGTTTTGCTCTGAGTCTTTTTCTAAAAGACCTGTTGAGATTTATAGCTCATTTAGAAATGACTACTTTTCTTACATGTGCTATGAAAACGTCGGCCAACCCAGACCATATCTGAAAATTATGTCATGTATCAAAATATTGTGGCTAATACGAGACTTCCGCAGCTGTGTGTTTAAAATATAAATTTAGGAACATACGTTTAAGAAAAATATGCAATATCTCGAAAGTTCAAGGCTGTAGCTTCAGCCTTTAACTTTCGATGTTTTCGAAAATTTTAAAATTTATAAAAGTTTTTTAAAATTCCATGTTTTTCTTAAACGTATATTCCAAAATTTTTGTTTTAAACACATAGCTGCGGAAGTCTCATATTAGCCACAATATTTTTATATAAACACAGTGTAAATATTTTATACTGAATTTCAGTCCCTACACTGAGTTGTGCGGTCACTCATTTACTATGAGAATATTTTCCATTATTTTTTAGTATTTTTGTGATTGTCTATTGACAATGTCTAGTTTGCTGTGGATTTTGGGAATTATTAAAATGAATTTATATATAGACTATCAAGGACTACATATACAGTCCAGAAATATAAACCAACATTTTTTATTAATAGTGTGATCTATTTATAAAAGAAAAAAATAGAGTCGTTAAATGATGGTTAATTATTCAAAACATCCAGAAATGCAATGAACTTTTTTTGGTGGCTATGGCCTATTATAGTTATAGTTATAGCAGATTTGTTTTATATTACAATCACCTATATGCTTTTTATCAACGAAACAAATGTTGATTAAATCAATTTATTAATATAATTAAACGATGATATAGATTAAATAAATATTTTAAATTTAAAAACCAGAAAGGAAAGAAGTTTAATAAATACAAATAAGCTTGTCACAGGAAATTTAGATCATGAAGATTCAGAACACTGTGATAAAGTACTCCCACAATTCAGTAAATCACAAAATTATATTGCTGAGAATCAAGAAAATTTAAAAGAAACAAATGACAAAATAATTTTAATAACTTTTTAAAAATAACTGATGCAATAAATGAATTAAATGAAAAATATTAGGAGTATTTAATTTCTAAAGGAAATGCAATCAAAACTCGAACATTGTATTTACAAGAATTCAATAATAAATTGAGTGATATTATTGAATTAATTGATTTAGTAAAGCGAAATATTTTATATTCTGTGTTGATATCTCCGGAACAATTAATTGATGAAATGGAACAAATTCCTTTCATGGGTAAACATTCATTTCCTTTTGAAATACCAATGGAAAGCGTCTATTTAATTGAAAACGCTAACCACAGTAAAAACTAATCACAACCAAATGCTTATGTATTTATTATTCAAATTCCAATTGACAATTATGAGTATCAATGTTATGAATAGCAACCTTAATCCACATTAATTAATAACATGTATGCGCAAATCGAGCCCGCATCTCGCCTTTTTGCCGCTAACGATGAAGTTTACATTCTTATGAATGATATATATTATACTCCTATTATATATACTTCGTGGTTCAAAAGTTTGGAAATCCCCTGATAACTTTTGAATGTATAAAGGCAGAGGTTTAAAATTTTAGAAATTTCAAACAATATTTGGATGGTCTCATAAAACCTATCTTTTGGGCTAAAAAGTACATACCCCCACCCTCTAGGGACAGCTGGATGGGGGGTTACCAAAAAAAATCAAATAGAACGAGGCATGCCAATCCAAAGTTATGGTCATGAAATCAAAAAGTTGCGTTTCCATGTATGATGTATGCGGGTGCGTCTAATAACTTTTGAATAAAGTTTTTGAATGATGTAGAGTTAGAGGATTGAAATTTTTGGGATATTGGATGGTGTGACAAAAAAGCAATTTTTTGGGGTAAAAAGTACTAACCCCCTGCCTCCATGGGGTAAGGTGGTGGGGCGGACTTCAAAATTTCAAATGGAACAAGGGCTAGGCGCTCATATGAAAGGTATTCAGAAGATAAATAATATACCGTGAACATTTTAGGTGGCTATGACATTCCAATCCTTTGGATTGGAATGTCATAGCCACCTAAAATATATTATGGCCATGAAAACAAAAATTACCCTCCTTCTGCAAAATTACCTACCTGCAAGCAGCATTAATCATGCGTTCTCTTTCAGTCAATGCCATTTTATCGCAATTATGAACGTTGTTAATTAATTGCTTGCAACTGATTAACAGTTATAAACAGCCATTTTTGTTTTCATAGCACACCACATATTACGCAAATTTAAATTTTTTTTATGCACTATAATACAAATAATTGTGGATTAAAAATTGTAACGCATGGTGACGTTAAATAATGTAATTTAATTTTTTTATTAAATAAATATTCATTCCTTTAAAATACTCGAATATTCTGATGTAACTATCATAATTATTGTAAAAAGCATAATGGAAATAAAAGAAATTTGTGGTAAATTAACAAGAACCATGATATTAAATGGCATTTATCAAGTTATAAATAAAAGTAAATGTAAATATGAAATTAACGTTACTGTAATATAAAACTACATATTTTAAAATAAATAATAAACCTAGAAACAAATGTGTAACACAAATAAAAATATATAATATAAGTATTGACAGAGATGGAACCTAAACTTGTATCTAGATTTTATCGTCATTTGTAAATAATCAGATGATGCCTTATTATTTTATACTCGCATTCTTAATTGTAAAACGTTGTAACATTATAAGTTACGTTATAAGAGAGAAGCAAACAACTATATATATATATATATATATATATATATATATATAAGGAAATTGAATGAAGAAAAATTGTGCCCAGAGAAAAATTCTTCATTCAATTTCCTTAAAAAATTACTACCATTAGGTTAAATATAAATAATTATATATATATATATATATATATATACAATGCAAATAAAGATGTTTTCTTTTAGTGCAATAATTTTGTATAAAACATTACTTTAGGGTATTTTAAGAGATTGTAGGAAGAATCAATAAACACATTAAAATATTACGAAATACCTTTCAAAGTATTTTTTCTTTTTTTAATAAACGTTTCATAAACCCGATAAGTGGGGACATAAAAGCAAACGAAAATCACATTTGAAATCATGATTTTAAGTTTTGTATTTATGGAAGACTCGAATATCGTTTTTTTATTGTGGGAGGAATGAAAGCGGTTTTTTGTGAAACTGTGGTACATGATTTTAATAAAGTAATAATATAGTGTCAAAATAAAGTATGTTTAATAAAAAACGACCTCTAGTAGTCTATGAAATTTTTAGCAAAGCATCAATCAAGCTATTAAATCGCACAAGAAGTTCTAAAAAGAACTTACTTCACAAATTTGACATTTGACATAACCCACGTAAACATTGTAGAACTTCTTGTGCGGTTTAATAACTTGATTGGTGCTTTGCTAAAAATTTCATGGACTACTAGAGGTCGTTTTTTTATTGAACATACTTTACTTTTGTACAAAAGAAAACAAACATTGACAAACAGTAAAATATCTTTTCTGTCACAATGGTTTTAATGGTCTTCCTTTTCTTCTTAGTAATTTTAAGCAGATATTCTTTAGTACATTCTTTTGTTATAGTTTCATTATTAATGAAATTGACTATTGTGAAACAGCTTTCATCAACATTCTGATATTAATGAAAGCTCTGTGCTTTATTAATAGGAGTCTTTACTATTAAACGAGGTTCGTTTTTAATGTCTTCTAGTGCCTTGTTCATATCTGTGTTGCAAATTTATATTTTTTTCTGTAGTAACATGTGGGTTGGTATGTTTTGTGCCACGACGAACAATTCTTTCTTTGCCTTTTAAACCAAGTGCTGTATCTTATCTTATACTATTAAACGAGCTAATCTTGTTAATTTATTTATATATTTGTAAATAGGCTGTTTTCGGACACCTCAATGTTGGTTATATTTACAGAATTTAAAGATTAAGATGCGGGGATCCCAATGAGATAGGCCTTATTACAGTTAAATCATTTTGTTCTTTTATGAATATTTGAAACTCTGTAAATAATTTTAGACCTTTAATATGACCGATCGAAACCGAAACAGTCGAAAAGGGCAAGGTTACTGCACATTAGGGGCCATCGGATGGACCGGATACTTTTGATGGATGTGAACCTTTCTGTTTAATTATACACAGCGAATTTCGATTATGCTTTCGACATGAATTACCTATCAGCTTGCGCTGGTTCGGTGAAATTAAAAAAAAATAGATCTCACCGATACGTCCATACGCTAATGATGGAAACGGAGGGACGTCGGTAAGTTTTCTGTAAAAAATGACAGATACGCATGTTGACCTAACCCTGCACACGTCCAGCTGTTAAAATGATGAAAGTCGACCGTTGAGATTAGCGAATCATGCACTACATCATCCCAATTAACATCTCGAAGAAACACAGTGAATTTGAGTTTAGACGTTGCATTGGATAAAATAATCTCAACGGCATTAGCACTCACCGTATTACAACGTATTAAAGTAATCAACACACGTTGGAAACATAATAAACAATGCGCAGTTAATTAATAATCCTTCTGTTTTATATTTTCTGTTCTGTTCGCGCTCCTGCAAATATTTGAGGTCATAGTCAACGAGATTCAACCATACAATCGTTTGTCTCGGCGTCATCTGAAAACCACAGCAACGTAAGGGTGAGCATTCTTCTTATAGTTGTATGGGCTACATCTTAAATGAAATGTTCGTAAATGAAATCGCGTAGGAACGTTTCCAGTGACACCTTCCCAATCAATTTAAGTGCACTTTTTCCTCTTATTCTACAAAACTCTATTAAAAGAGCGTTCCAAGTTCCCGCGCCAAACCGAATAATGCAGATCGTTCGATCCCGCCGTAAATTCTTTACGGTTGCGGCACGAATTCGGATTCCGTCCGCAGAGTCGCGGCCTGCACCGGACGTCGCCCAAGAAGCCGCAACAAGGCGCCATAAATACATAAAACCGGCCGGCCCGACAGAAGAACCGAAAGTCGGACCTAAGACGCCGCCCAACCAATCGCCCTTCGGTCCGCCAGAAGAAGAACGTCGTCGCTTGTCTGGCGCTCAGGCAAGAGTCCCGGGCGCTCCGGGTAATTTTGTCCCGACCGGTCGGACCGGGGTCAGCTGTCAGCCATCACTCACACTTGCCAGGCCGCTACACGCTTTTGTACTTAGCCCTGCGCCGGCTCTAATTGTGTCGGAAAAGCCCCTCCGACCCAACCGGTTTCGCTAAAGCGGCACACCGAGACACCCTGGGAGGGATGGAGAGAGCGCGCAGAAATGGTGGATGCGCCAGTGTGCCACTCGGCCGAGATGGGGGCGCGCCGTTTGATCCGATAGGTTGTCCAGCGAAATCGAAAGAAAAAGTTGACGGTTTTGTAGGGAGGTCGCTGGTTTTTGTATTATTAGGGTTTTGTGAATAGTTGTAGTAACTATCCTCCAGATTGTTAGACCTTTACCAATAGTTGGTTGCAAAGACGAGAGCATAACAAATCTCACCCAAAAAAACAGTCTGCTCCTGTCGAAGGCGACATGTAGGTTTTAATTGTTAAATCGCCACAACCCAAATTTTATTTACTCTGAATGAAATCCCAGCTTTAGACAAAATGTTGAATAGATAAGCAGGTTCACAAGACTCATTTCTTTAATTGGTAATCAATAATAAATCATTGGCGTTCCTATGGACGTTCAGGAGTACTCTCTAATGAAGTCTCTCCATGCACAGTGAGTATCTAATTGCTCATTCTTGGTAGTTGCAGATGAAGGGTTGCACGAAGTGTAAGACCAATAAATATGGGAGACGAAGAAGAAACTGATGGTGCTGGAAGAAACGGATATGATCCTTGATATGAAGTTGTAGAAAGATAGAATAAAGTCAAAATATTTCGTTGTATTTCCTTATTTTTAAATAGTTGTAAACAGTTTTATTTCTATGTATTAGTTCCTTGAGACTTCAACAGAGGGCGTTTTTTCCCATAAGGCAGCAGTTGAGTTTCTGCGTTTTCCATTTTTCTCCCGAACATTTTTCCTTTCTTGTTTTTTCAATATCCTAATTTTATAATTTCCTTTGCTATTTGCAATTGTTTCTTATGTTTAGTGGGTGCTTTTGGTTAGAGATGGCGTTGTAGTAACATCTTCGGTGAGTTTTCGCTAGATTTTTCGAATTTGCGACTTTTTTCTTGAATTTTGGGAAGTCTGTAAACTAGAGTTTTTTAGAATCTCTCTCTTTGGTTAGGGGTTGTAAAGCAAACTTGTTCTAGTGTGCGTTATCATTTGGAAAATGGCTTCTTACTAATAAAAGATTTTGTTCTTGAGGTTTTGATGGAATAAATCTTCGACTGTGTCGGTTTTGATTAGAATTCCATTTTTGATGCTGCAAGCGCATGCTGTTTGGAGGTTGCGTACCGCCGTTGCTCGATAACCATCGTAGTGGTTGTTTCCGAAGGAATATTGTCTTACGTGGCAGAATACCATCGTTCCGATCCTTCCGTTAGATTTTCTATGTCAAAGACAGATGTCGAGCACCGTATTTAATGTTACAGCTAAGACTTAAAAATAAAATTATATCTTAATATTCAGTGACCAAATTAAGTTAAAATGGAAGTATACAAGTCAATTATCTTGTATTCATGGCATAGTTTGGTATATTTTATTTATACAATAATTTTGTTTTTAACATTAAAGATGTGTGGAATTTTTTTTATAATAAATAATTTTCGGCAAAGTCTATGCATAACTGCTTCATTTTGTGCAACAGAAGTAGGAATATAGGAAATATGTTTGTTGCATATTTTTTATTCAAGTGAGTCTGATAGTGTTAGCCTTTCTACAACAGTCTTTCATAGGTCCATCAACATCTGCCGTTTTTCCATTCAATTTCGGCCTGATATTGGCTGATCGAGGTTTGGAGAAACTTGATCGCCCTATTTTAATATCTGTACACACAGTTTTGAATATTTCATAGATTCCATTGACGGTTATTTGCGTTATTTTTTGTTGCATTTGCTTTGGGTTGACCGGGAATATTGATTCGAACAAAATTCATTCTTCCAGGCGCTAATATCATCAGACCTATAAAATTCTTCAACTTTATTTTTAGTGGAGTTAGGGAGGCTCAATGCACGAAGTGGCTTTGAGGAATGTGTTGAAGTATGATTAATGGTATTAATCACTAAGATGCATCAGTGCCGCCTTCCTTTTTCTGAGGTATGTGGTTGTAATTTTCTAGCACGTACAATTGCTTTTCCTAATGCCTGTGGTGATATGTAACTAAGATGAGGCTCTTGATTTTGATCAGTCGCATTGGAAATATTCTTTTTTGCTCAAGCGGCAGAGAGCCTGTCTTCCAGTGTGTTCTTTTCGCCTTTCTTCAATCTCTTTCCTAGCAAGAGTATCAGCTGGTAAGAGTATCAGCTGATAGTTTCTTCTTGAACTTTGATCTTCGTTTTTATCGCGTTCTCTTTGTTTCTTCAAATGCTGTTAATGTTTCTGAGGATCTGCTTTCAACCTGGCATGAAATTTTGCAACTTTTTCCTTGAATGTCAGAGGCAATCCAACCTAATAAAAACAATCTTATAGTTTAGTGTCATTATCATACGGAATAATAGCAGTTATAGGTGAAGGAATAACACTATCACATCCGTAACCAACATAATGTCACCCGCAACCATTCCAGTAATCAGAATATTTGGTTCGTTTAAAAACTTTATTGCTTTATATAATAGGTGAAATATATAGAGTTCTTTATATAGATATATATACGTACGAAACCCCGTCCAGGCGTTCAGACAGGACGTATGGACCTATCAGACCTATCGCCCTCTAGCGGGTTACACTCGCGTTTCCGACCCCCAGTTCCTATGTAATTCTTGCTGCTTATGACCTGACACACCCACACGTGCCGTTTGGACATGACCTTTTGAACCACCCTGTATATATTTATTT